>RYFJ01001130.1:0-235879 GCA_003991445.1 Oryza meyeriana var. granulata | reverse complement strand
GCGACCTGCTGAGCGAACTCCAAGTGCTCTAGGTTTACTGTCACAGTCCCACAACCTCCAGCTGCACGATAGATGAATTACCGTACCGTCGCCAACACCATTCCGCCGAGGGCAAGTTGCGTTGTGTAACTCCTTTAGCGACTCCACCAGCTGCTACAGCAAGCTACAGTCGTTCTTCCGTGTTGACAATATCTTTGCCGTCTACATGTCAGGCAAATCTGGATGCAACAGCAGCGAAAAAGCACATTCAAAACTCGATCTGCACGTTCTATATCATGTTGAGCGTGTCGCCCTAGGGGAAATTGCATGCTTCATGGTTACATCCTCATAGTTCGCTGACGTCTTCACCAAAGGGCTGCCGTCGTCAATCTTCCTTGACTTCAGATCCAGCCTCAACGTTCGTGACTCCCCAATGAGACGGGGGGGTGTGTTAGTAGATTGCTTATAGCATTGACCATTCTCGGCTGTTTGTTTGCTGGATAGCTCGGCCCGCCCACAACTTACCTGTACCTTAGGGTCTACGGCATGTACCTAGTTCCTAGCTCTTGGTTGTTTTGAGGTTGTAATTCCATGGCTACATATATACAGATACCCACCTTGATTGGTCTGGCTTCTCCCAAAATTCTCCAATTACGTTTGTAGGGCGAGAGATGGATTAGGGCGCCACCTTTGGGAATATTGTCTAAAGATCACTGGTGAGAGATCGAGGAGAACTCCGAAGATAATTGGAGAGAGTCAAGAGAGATACGACGCGATATATGTGAAGTGCCTCCGATGCCGGGCTATTTTGGCTCGCTGGCTCCTTTAGTACCGGCTACATAAAAGAACCGGCATGATAAGGATGACACCAGTTTTCATTATGAACGGCACTGATAAGGAACTCAACAATGCGGTTCTTAGTCATATTGGGACGCGTGAGTGTTTTGTGGGTGGAAAACCCCTATCAGTGCTGGGTTTTTGACCAATCTGCGGTGAGGCACAATAAGGCGGCTATTTGAGTTGCTTATATAGTAGTGATCCATCCAACCAACAAAAAAATTGGGGACTCATCTCATCACCCAACCAACAACTACATGGGACCATCCTATCCAATAAAACATGGATAGGTCATATCCTATCTAACCTTGTCCTTGAACCAAACGCACCCTTACGCTCTCCTTTGTCGTGGATTATTTACTCCATGCCTCTAAAACACATTTTCTAAAAAACCAATCTTGTACTACATTACTTAGACCACTTATTTTAAGCAATTTGTTAAGTTTATTTCTTAAAATATTTAATTACTCCTACAATTAAATAGATAATCCACGATAATAATTTGTAACATCCTGAAAATTCAATTAAGAAAAATACGTAAAATTTTAAACTTTTTCATCATGCAGTGTCTTTGGTTACTTTGCTTGAAATCGGATAGGACCTATCCAACTCAAATAACATGACCAATAAACCCAAACCAATCTAAAGTAAGTTAGCTACAAAGATTAATTTGGAGGACAAGAACCAATAAGAAGAGATTGCATACCCAATTAATTTCCCAACCCTATCTCATGAAATATCAGAATAAGCTAAGCTTTCAGCCTATTGAAAAAAATGTGGTGATTAAATATTAATTTCCAAACCACGGAGTACACATATCACCTTAACTAGGCTTTTGAATAAAATCAAGTATAAGCACTGGGGATTAAAGGACCTTAACTTAGAAAACTATTTAAATAAAGATTCCCCCAAAACATGGCAAACTATTTATCTCCCAATATATATAATGATATACTAATATATATATATATATATATATATATATATATATATATATATATATATATATATATATATAAACCAAACTGAATAAAACACCTTAAATAAATAAGTTATCTTTCTCCATGAATATGAACATCCAAATTCAAATTTGAACCCTCAGATGTCTATGGGGAAATCGAAATTAGGCTTCATAATGTAATTTGAGATTCAAATCATTCATTTCCAAATTTACAACTTCTTGAAGAAATTTTGTCAAAATGGAAAATTGTTCCCTCCAAAAAGTTTTTATTCAGTGTTCTCCTTTGGGCCCAAACTCTTCTCCTTCTGGCCGAGCCCATTGACCAGCTGGAACAAGCAAGCCGGTCAGGTCACGCCCTCTCGGCCTCGGCCGACTCCCGTCTAGGCCCACAAAGCCCCCAGCCCATCCGGCTCTCGAAGCCCAGGCCTGCCGCATTTCCCCAACTGCGTCGCACGCCATCTTCTTGACGAAACGCCACGTCACACCCAAGCCGAGCCATGTACCTTGCCGCGAATCACGCCGGCAGAGCTATGCTCCACACCCTAAGCCCGCGCTACACCGCGTCTCCAGCCGCCCCACCTGCATGCCTCGAACCGCCGGTCCGTAGGACGCGGCGCACACGGTACTCAACTGCAAACACCGCCGGAGTCAGCTCCTCCTCCCCACGCAGCCATGCCCTGTCACCGGGTCGCGCCACTAGCATCATGACAAGCATGCCCCTCCGCTCGCTGGATCGAAGGAAGCCGCAGGCGCCATGGCCACCGACGGACCGCCAGTCCGAAAACGTGCATGCGCCTTCTTCCCCCACGCGACCCCCTGCCACCACGCTCCTTTTCTGCATCGATGCCTGCCTCCTGCCGCCCGCCCCATGTCCTAAGCACGGCTGTACTCGCCCTACCGCCTGCCGCCTCTGCGCACGCCGCCACCGCCGCCCACGCGCGTCCTTGCCCTGCAGCCGCCTCCCCCCACCTCCCACGGTGCTCGCCGCCCACGCCTATAAATGGGGCAAATGCGCCCCGGACGTCTCCGCCATCTTCCTACCACACACTCCGCTGCAGCCCACTGCTCCTCGCCGCCCCAAACCTGCCGCCCCTCGTCGCCTCACGGAAGACCAACAAGGAAGCAACGCCGCCGCGCGGCCGACGCAGCCGTCCCTGCCCGTGCCGACCTGGAGCCGAGGACGACGACGCCACCGCGCGTGCGACGCCACCCCGACCCTGCTTCGACCCCGCCACGACCCCGCGACCGGTTTTGCCACTTCACGACCGCCGCAAGGTGAGAAACCCCGCCGGCCACTCCCTCCTTCCCCCTAGGAATCCCGCCGCCAAGTTTCTGCTCTGATTGCACCGCCGCGCCCCTCAATCGGAGCTCCGCTGCTCTGCCGCCACCGGTCGCCACCTCCAACCAAGCCAACGCAACGGGCCACTCCAGCCCCCGCGCGCGTCCACCACAGCCGCAGCCGCCGTCGCCTTTTTGCCGTTGCCGGATCCCGGAAACCCCTCCGAGGCCATCGCCACCGCCGGCCGGCCAGCTTGCCTCGTTTCCCCCCTAGGCGAAGGAATCAGAGAGGAAGAGAGAGAGAGAGAGAGAGGAATCAGGGGAGGAAGAGGATAGGAGGGGATTAATCCCCCCTCCCAGAGGCTGACATGTGGGCCATACCTTTAAGAGTTAATAAAAAAGCTTAAGAAAAATAATAGTATGACATGTGGACCCACTGCCTTAAAAATCTTTTAAAATCTTTTTTACCCCTGAGTAGCTGACAAGTGGGCCCCAGGCCACCTCCTGGTCTTGACCATGGAAGTCAATCTGGCCCCACCTGTCAGCCACAATGCCTTTTCTCTTAAGAAAATAATTCTGAAAATAAATAAAAATAGCTCAAGTCTTTTTTTCAGCAAAGGGAAATCTAGATTAACCTTTGAAAATTCATAACTAATTTAAATAAGGTCCAAATTGAATGAAACTTGGCTCTAAAATTTTGTAAATTCAAGCTCTACATTCTGGACCCAAAATAATAGCTGTCACAATATACTTTTTGCACAAATATGAAATAATGACATGTGGATAATTATTTTCTCTTACTAAGAATTTTCCTTTAGACCAATTTACAAATTCAAATAACGGGAATAAAACCTCTAAACTTTAAATCTACACAACACCACCATGAAACTTAAATTCTAAGAGAAATCTACATAATTTCTTGTACTAAAAATTGTTTCTAAGTATGTTTTGACTCCTAGTAATGCAAATAAAAAACTTTTAAGGTATAAAACTATAAATAACCACCATGAAACATAGAAAAACTTCTCCAATTTGTAAAGAAAAGTATAAATGGTTTACTAAGTGTTCTTAAGTAAAATCTTGCACCTATATAAATTCAAAGGAAATAAATACATTTTCTACATGATCCTGATCTCAAGGAAAATGTATAGTTTTTGGATCAACACACACAATATAAATAAGTAAATCCTACATTAAAAATTACCTTACCCAAGTGTTGACTAAACAATAGTAGGGAGCACCTTAAAATGCATTTACATTAAAATTTGCTCCTAAACATAAAATGAAGAATAAAAAAAATTCAAGGCTTTGAACTATTAATTCGTCTCACAAGTTCAATTCTCCACAAAACAGCTAAACCTACAAGACCACAAGGCTACTTAACGAATATTAGGCTCATAAATTGACCAATAGAGTCCAAAAAAATAAAAAAACAAACGAATGTCAGCAACTAAAACATGTGATACCAAAAACCCGATATGGGCCCTTTTTGAGTTAGTAATCCTCTAGCTAACCTAGCCAAGCCATCTCGAAGGTAGGTTATAACCCACCTCCCCCATGCCGAGCCAATGTCTAACCTTTGGATAGTAGCTTGGCCACACAATCACCCCTAGTCCTCGATCGCCACCCACCTTAGAAACCCTAGCTTCTTAGTTAGCCTTAGACCTAAGAAGTTAGTCATCCTCGACCCGAGCCTATAGGCTAACCTAAACATTTTGTTATATTCCGTGTTTGATTATTACTTGATTTGGTTCTTCTTGTACATCTAGTGGGTGCGATCCCTATAGTGGCGAGGAACGTGAACGTGCCCCGAAAGGGAGAAGGTTTGATCGAGATTCAGTGCAAGAGCAATTTGGTAATCAATCGCCCTTAGCAAGGCAAGTCACCACATCCCCCTCCTTGCGCATATTGATCCTAGTGTGTGAACTTAATTGGTTGTGAAATAAATTGCATGCTCTATTTAAAATGCGATCCCAATTATTGATTATGCCACCCTTGTATTGAGTAACTTATTCCTTGACGCCATGATATTAATCGAGTCCATAATTATATTTAGTAAGAAATGCTTAGCCATGCCTAATTGCACTTGGGTGATTGAATCGCCCTTCTTCACGTCTTAAAGAAAAAGGGGACGATTGATTGGGCAATCACTAGGGTTACAGTGATTGGCAAAGATGGAGACATGTATTGCCATTCCACGCGTATAATGAGGAACCATTTGTGAAAACCAAAAACAAGGAAAAATCTGTTTCAACCGGGGTAGCAGGAAAGAAATTGGGTGGTTCTGGGAACGGCATGCGCGGACCCTGGTCAATTAAGGACCGAGTCAAGAAGCTATGCGGAAAACGAACTGAGTGCGACCGTATTTCTCGAATAGGTATAGACCTAGTGGATTAGGACTTCTGTGTGGGGGCGGTACTCCATTCACCGGTTGGTTCTGCACGAGGATTGCGAATTGTTTTGAAGTGTTGAGATATTGTGATGATAAATGACGTCGAACTTAAAAATGCATCTATATATAGTATTATCCCCTTATGATCTCGAGCCTAGGACTACTCTCACCACTGGTAAGGCAGGTTGAAGTGACAGGGGGTGCATGAGGGCTCATAGTCCATGGGGCGGGTACCGCAACCGTAGAGAGTCGGAAAAATCGAGCTGTCACAAGTCTCATGTGTTGGGACTCAGCTCATGTGTTGGGTACATCACGGAGTGCGGGTAAAGCATACATCCACTGCAGTGTGAGTAAATCAATATATTCGAATAGCCGTGCTCGTGGTTAATTGAGCGCCGGGACCTATACTACCCTTGACTAGACTCATAATTTTCTAAAATTGATTATTGGATGGTTGGGATTATGGGAGAGTGTTTGCACCAAAAACCACCGGGTGTGCCAAAAAGCTTGTTGATGATCTGGTTTGATGCGATTGAACATACGAAGGCCTGGGAGATCTGCTTAGCTCCAGTGCAGGTCCTAAAATATTTGAGGTTCATAGGCGTGCCAGTCAATTTGACCCTGCAATTGACAAGGAGAATATTAGCTCAGGATTCAATCGGCCAATAAGAATCCCTCTAGCCGATTGCCGAAGGAATGCTTGAGCATTGGCTGAAAGCCGATGATAAGACTTTGTCCGGGCCCCAGCTGTCCGTGCCCAGGTCTCGTGCCCGTGCCCGGGTCCTCGTGCCCAGGTCCTCGCTCCCGGGTCCTCGCTTGTGCTCGTGCCCGGGTCAGCAGCAATTGCACATCGGCTATCGGCTGATATGGACTGATGTAGGCTCCTTGTAGCCGATGGCCGATGGCACCTGTGTATCGGCTAGGAAACCGATAACGCTATAAGTAAATAGATAAGCTGTCAGTATAACATGTGCATCGGCTAGAAGCCGATGATAAAATAGATAGGCAGAATAGTAAGCTAGCCGACTGCCAAGGAAACACATGTGCATCGGCTAGAAAACCGATGATAATATAGATGACCAAAATAGTAAAGATAATACAGTCGGCTTTATAAAAAGATAACCTATCGGCTAAGCACTCCGATAGAACGTCGCATATACACCGATCGGCTCGACAAGGATAAATCTATTATTATCAATCTAGTAGTTCAGACCTAACTGATGCAGCACAGATTAATAATAATAAAGGAACCTCAACAAGCCGATAGACCTAATGCAACTGTGATGTAATAAGATAACTTATCGGCTATACATTCGATAAGACACTTGCGCAAAAACCATCAACCTAGCAGGAACGATTTATCGCTGGCAGCTCAGTAGGTCGGACCCAACCGATGCAGCACGAACTGATGATAAATCGCCCCCAGTAAGCTGATAAGATCTACGCACGCGTGATGTGGTATACCTGATCGGCCTAAGAGGTCGGACCGAACCGATGCAGCCGTAGACAGGGCAGATACACCTGGGTAAGGGGTGACGAGTCTTACCCTCTCGCAGGAGTTTGGACCTAACCGATGCAGCCCCGCTCGAGAAGCAAGAACCCGTCGAAAGGGTGGCGATGCGCCGAATTTGATTGATCTGTGTGGATAGTTTACAAGGTGCCCGGGCATACGTATATATACCCCGAGTTACAGGAGTCCTTATAGGACACAGTACATACTTTCCTATCTATAAACGGAAAACTAACAAGCCCTGATCGGATACGAGACCAGGTTTCCTAAAATTTATCAAAACTACCTAATTAATAGATAAGGTACTTAACTACCATAACGTGGTCTTCACGATTCCTTCTCAAATCCGGCTTCTTCTGGATTAATTTCCTCCGGTTGATATAGCTTCTATCTTTACCGAATCTGATATGAGCCGTGCCAAATTTTGGCGTTAACACATGCCCCCCAATTTCGGAGTTTGTTATCAAACTTCGAAATTCTTCTTCTGTTTGGGCCTCAATATTCCTTCCTGGCCTCTTGAGGTCGGCTTTCATGAGCCGATACCTTTTGTACTAGGTGTGCTAGGCTCTCAAAGTCTTCTGATGAAAATCTTTCCTTGATCGGAGCCAACAAACCTTGGAATGCTAATTCGGCCAGCTGTGCATCATCCAGACTTAAACTATAACATCGGCTTCTAACATTACGAAACCGCTGGATATATTCTGCGACTGATTCCTCCGGCTTCTGTATTACCGATGTTAAGTCTATCAAACTCATCTCCTGACTTCCCATAAAGAAATACTTGTGGAATTGCTTTTCCAGATCGGCCCAACCTCGAACTGAGTTAGGTGGCAATGAAGAAAACCATGTAAAGGCCGATCCGGATAATGATAACGGGAAGAGTCTAACTCTCAAAGCTTCTACAGCCGATGCCTCTCCACATTGAGCCAAGAATCGGCTGACATGTTCCATTGTAGATACATCATCTTGCCCTGAGAATTTGGAGAAGTCTGGTACTCTGTATCGGCGTGGCAACGGAACTCTATCAAACCAATCTGGATATGGACGCCGATACATAAATGTTTCCTCTTTCGGTCTTAAACCGAATTGTTCTCTCATCACCTCTGTGATTCTTGCTGTCAAATCTTCTTCTCTTGGATCTTCATTGTAATAACGCAGAGGTGGAGTTTGTAGCCGATTTTGCCTCTGATATACCCTCTGATAATTGTATTCAGGGATAACTTCTGGATAACTCTGTCGATGCCCCCCATAGTACGCAGTTTGATGATATCCTTGAGGAATTCCATCTTGTTGCCCCCTGGGTATTTGAATCGGCTCCACCGCCTTCATGATCAAGCTCTGTAGTGTGTTCACCAATATCCCAGATTGATCGGTCAACGCATGATGAACTGCTTCATTAAACATGTCTTGGATCGGCTTCTGTGAACTCGCAGGCGATGTATGGCTCGATTCACCAACCAGAACAGGCTTTGGAAATTGGGATTTTTGAATCGGCCCTTGATCTGTCATACCGAAGGATTTTAGACAAAGCTTTTGAAATTCAGCAATGTTCTGCTCCACTTGTTGTCTTTGTTCTTCGGTCAAGTCTTCCATTGTGACTGGAATCATATTATTTGTGCTGACTTCCTTTCCAGCCATGTTGAAGTTCTGGTCCCACCGGGTAAAAAATGTGTTGATTCAGCCGATAGGATATATTGTGATGATATGAAGATCGTGTCCCACCAGGCGTGCCAAAAGTATGTTTGCACCAAAAACCACCGGGTGTGCCAAGAAGCTTGTTGATGATCTGGTTTGATGCGATTGAACATACGAAGGCCTGGGAGATCTGCTTAGCTCCAGTGCAGGTCCTAAAATATTTGAGGTTCGTAGGCGTGCCAGTCAATTTGACCCCGTAATTGACAAGGAGAATATTAGCTCAGGGATTCAATCGGCCAATAAGAATCCCTCTAGCCGATTGCCGAAGGAATGGTTGAGCATCGGCTGAAAGCCGATGATAAGACTTTGTCCGGGCCCTAGCTGTCCGTGCCTGGATCTCGTGCCCGTGCTCGGGTCCTCGTGCCCAGGTCCTCGCTCCCGGGTCCTCGCTTGTGCTCGTGCCCGGGTCAGCAGCAATTGCACATCGGCTATCGGCTGATACGGACTGATGTAGGCTCCTTGTAGCCGATGGCCGATGGCACCTGTGTATCGGCTAGGAAACCGATAACGCTATAAGTAAATAGATAAGCTGTCAGTATAACATGTGCATCGGCTAGAAGCCGATGATAAAATAGATAGGCAGAATAGTAAGCTAGCCGACTACCAAGGAAACACATGTGCATCGGCTAGAAAACCGATGATAATATAGATGACCAAAATAGTAAAGATAATACAGTCGGCTTTATAAAAAGATAACCTATCGGCTAAGCACTCCGATAGAACGTCGCATATACACCGATCGGCTCGACAAGGATAAATCTATTATTATCAATCTAGTAGTTCAGACCTAACTGATGCAGCACAGATTAATAATAATAAAGGAACCTCAACAAGCCGATAGACCTAATGCAACTGTGATGTAATAAGATAACTTATCGGCTATACATTCCGATAAGACACTTGCGCAAAAACCATCAACCTAGCAGGAACGATTTATCGCTGGCAGCTCAGTAGGTCGGACCCAATCGATGCAGCACGAACTAATGATAAATCGCCCCCAGTAAGCTGATAAGATCTACGCACGCGTGATGTGGTATACCTGATCGGCCTAAGAGGTCGGACCGAACCGATGCAGCCGTGGACAGGGCAGATACACCTGGGTAAGGGGTGACGAGTCTTACCCTCTCGCAGGAGTTCGGACCTAACCGATGCAGCCCCGCTCGAGAAGCAAGAACCCGTCGAAAGGGTGGCGATGCGCCGAATTTGATTGATCTGTGTGGATAGTTTACAAGGTGCCCGGGCATACGTATATATACCCCGAGTTACAGGAGTCCTTATAGGACACAGTACATACTTTCCTATCTATAAACGGAAAACTAACAAGCCCTGATCGGATACGAGACCAGGTTTCCTAAAATTTATCAAAACTACCTAATTAATAGATAAGGTAATTAACTGCCATAACGTGGTCTTCACGATTCCTTCTCAAATCCGGCTTCTTCTGGATTAATTTCCTCGGTTGGTATAGCTTCTATCTTTACCGAATCTGATATGAGCCGTGCCAAATTTTGGCGTTAACAGAGAGTGATGATTTGGATGGCTATGGCTATTGTTCCTTGGGAAGCAATGGGACAATGAGTTGTAGAAACGGCATGATCAGCGGTGGCAAGTCATTCTCGAGGCAGTCTCGGGATTGGCGGATAAAACCTTCGTCGAGCAAACATTACGATATTAAAATTGTTTTAAGTCTATTGTGACGCCCAGAAATTCACCACCGAAATTATGAACAATCATATATATTAAATCCCTGTCCAGGAAAGCCAGGGTACACAAATCTAAGTTGCCATACAGAGTGCGTGTTACAAACAGAATAAAATTATATTACATAAATGCAGCGGTAAACAAATAAAGTCTATTTACAACGTGCCAAGCGAAAGCTTCCATTCTACAGGCATCTTGACAGCGGAGCTAGCCTAGTTCTCATGCTGATCCTCGTCGGACGCGTACTCCACCACTAAGAGGGGGAAAAAGGAGCAAGGCTGAGTACCACCCACAGTACTCAACAAACCACACCCACAAATATGCACAATGCACAGGAGCAAGGATAGGCTAAAGGCTTATTTGGGTAAAAGCAGTTGTAAATAGTAGTAGTTCACAAATGGTAAAAAGGTTGATTAATTGAACAATATCAATCCTTCACCGATTAACGTTACACCATGTTAACCAGGCCCAACCATCCACCTGAACTATACCGGTTCCATTAAACCAAGTTGATTAAGTGAGGGTGAGACTAATCACGGTGAGTCTTGACCAATATGCCCATAACCGTGGGCGCGGCTATTCGAATAGATTTAACTCTGATCAGAGGTGTACAACTGTACCCACAAGACACAGCCCCACACATGTTCCCGTGTGCCGACGTGTCACCACGACACCCAGCGAGAGGTTGTGATAGGACTGTTCACGCAACCTCTCCCTAACCATCCACACCACGCTGAGGTTGCACCTGCCGCCAGGATACCCCACATCGGCCAGGCTTCCCCCCTTGCGCCACAATGGATCCAGAAGCCGATCAACCCTACCCCGGGCCGACCCAACTCCATCACGCCCGTCCTCACCATCGGTGCCTAGGAGAGGGAGAAGAGACGCTACAAGCCCAGCCGTTGCCCACGCTAGCTTGTGGAAAGTACGAGTAATTGCCTAAGGGGTTCCCGTGAATCGGTCCTTAATTGCCATGGGTGCGACCAGCAAAACCATGCACCCACAGCCCACCATTTAGGTCAAATTTTAGTAATTTAACATTAATATATCCAAAGTTCTATTTTCCGACATTGAGTTAAACCAAATAATGTAAATGATAATATTTAACTCCCAGGTGAACTAATAGTTTCTAAGCATGGCTAGGCATCCTAAGAATAGTATTCTAATCGTGTTGTTACCCAGGTGACAAGGGACAAGGTTCAAATACTATGGCATGGTCCTATCAAGATAAGGGTTATACTCCATTCCACATGAAATAATAAAATATGCAGGTTTATTTAAATAAACAAAGCTTTTTAGCAAAAAGTAGGTGTATAATGATCAAGATTTCAGTGTGACTTGCCTTGCTCCGGCTCGACGTACTCGGCTACAACCTCGTAGTACACAGAAGAGTCACCGGTGTCGGATTCTATAACAGACAATACATAAACAATTAAAAACAGTACATGTGGGCAGTTAAACATGAGCTAAAAATATTTTTAATGAATTCTTGGCATTTTTCTGGATTTAATGAAATTTGAATGGATTTAATCGGAGTTCGTATGAATTAGTTATGAATTTTTGAAGTTTTATTATGATTTTTAATGTAAAATTAATTATTAAACGATTTATTGCACAATAACTTGAATTAATGTGTCACTGACCTCGGGAGCCGGCGCCGACAAGCGGGCCCCATAGGTCGGCGACACAGGGGAGGACGGCGCACGGTGGACCGAGTCCACCATGGCCCAGCGGGAGGTGGCCACGTGGCTGCCACGCGGTAGCCACGGCGGGCCGACGGGCCGACACGGCGCTCGGGTGGCGCCAACATGGCGGGGGAAGCGAGCGCCTGCGAGGCGCCATGCGGCCGGTCCGGATCTGCCCAGAGGCAGATCTGACGGCTCCGGACAAAAGGGGGCTCGCCCCCACCGGCGCGGCCGCGCCGCGGGGGGAGGGGCAAGCGGCCCGATGGTCGCCGCCGGCGACCATCCGGCCCCCGAAGAATGGCGGCGAGCCGCGGGAGGGAACGAGGGAGACGAAGGGGTGCTCATCGAGGAGTTGCGGCAGCCAAAAAGCGGTGAACGGCGGCGAACAGAGGCGATAGGCGGCAGCTGAGGTACGGGACGACGGCGAAGTTGGCGTTCCGGCGAGGATTTCCGGCAACGGAGGCTTGGACGAGGTTGAGGGGGTCCTGGTGAAGATATAAGGAGGATTTAGAGCCAAAATGGCCGAAGAGATCGACGGAAAGACGCGGCCACAAGCCGGCGGAACGGCTTATGGAGGAGGACGACAGCGAGCTTGGGTCTCTAACGGCGTAGAGGCTCCTGGATGCGACGGCCTGGCGTCGCACGAGTGCGGTGGAGCTGGCGGTGGCGAGCGCGCGGTCTGGCGGCGGCAGGCGGCTGAAGGTGACAGAGTGTGGCGGCGGCTCTGGATCACATGGCGCGAGGTGCTAGGGAGCTCGGGAGGCATCGGTGTTTGAGGGAAACGGAAGAGGAGAGGCCGGCGAAGGTTTTTACGCGCTCGGGCGGGAGAGATCGTGGCCGAAACGGCTCCATTTCTCATGGGATTGAGGGCGGCGGCGGCGGTGTCGTGCGCATGATTCTCGCGCGAGAGGGAGTGACGGCGCCGGAGATCGTGGGGAAGTGGGTGAGGACCTGGTCCCATTTGAACCAAGGACGGGCGCGCGGGGAGACGGGTCGCAGCGCCGATCGAGCGGCGGAGGGGAAATTTCCCTCCGCCCGATCCAGACGGAGGAGAACGAAGGAGCTGACAGGCGGGCCCTTCTTGTCAGCGGGAGGGCAAGGGAGCGAACGAGCGAGGCGGCTTGACGGGCAGGCCCCACAGCGCAGCGAGAGGGTGAGCAGGATGGACGGCCAATGGGTGGGCCCGCGGGAAGGCGCGCGAGCACGGGCCACGCGCAGAGGCCAACGGCACAGTACTGGGCTGCGGCCCAGCGGGAGGGAAAAATAGGAGAAAAAGGGAAAAAGAGAAAGAAAAGGAAAGAAAGTGATTTTCCAGTGAAAATTTAATTCCGATAATCGTTTTTGATTTATTAAAATTACTTCCTGTGCTCTGAAAATTCCAATAAAAATCTTGTTAATATATTTTGGCAAGAGGAATAAAACAAAATTATTCCCAACCACAGTAATTTATTAATTTGTATTTTTCATATTTAATTAATTTATTTGGCCCTTTTTAATTTATTTTCTTGGGACATTTTCTCAAATATTTTTGTGTGGATAATTAGGGGGGAAATTTAGGGTGTGACATCTATCCCACTAGGTTCATAGGTATTTATGAAATGGTTCTCAAAATTGGCTTTACGCAAAATATCCTTAGCCTCTCCTTGGACACCCTGTGCATGATAAGTATATTTACGTGATGGCTTGCTAAGTATCTATGTACTCATGATTAGTTAATTATCATGTTTAGCAGATGAATAGGCCAGAAGAGAAGACCTTGCTAGTATGACCCGCATGCTTAGCACGACGGATGGAGTGCCAGTTGGCTAGGTCACGGCCCCAGTCATCTGCCTGTGGGCATGGCGATTGGACCCCTACCACTACTCATTTTCTATTGTTGTTACTCTGATAAGGTGTGGCCATTTCGCCCTTAATAAATGTATAAACTCCTTTAGTCTTATTTCAATTCATACTATGTTATGATCTAGCTATATATGTGTGTACCAACTATTGATCCAAACACATGAGGTTCCCGGTTTCCAAAATCGGGGCCGACAATAATTCAGTCAATAATCTATCTCAAACAGGGGTGTCTCAATTCCTCAAAGCAGCAACCCCTTTGGCATTGGCAATTCACACCGGCTACTGTCGATTTCCATCACTGTATACAACCCATTATGGCATGCCTATTTCAATGATATAAACCTAATGTAGCGAGTTTGAATGTCACATAACCAGTTCTTCTAAAGATTCAGTGGCAACTTACCTCCTCTTTTCATCGTCATTATCAATCGTGTTGTTGACTTGTCACATGGTCCATAGTCTCTTTGTTTCTAGAGCCTGTACTATTCAAACTTACACCTCTTAATAAAACTCAAAAATATTCTGAAAGTTTTGATTTTGTCGTCCGATGTACTTTAATATGTACTTCCTCCTCCCTAAAATAGTTGGAACCCCATCATTGGCTACCACGTGCTTCCAAACGCAATGTTGGAGTCACCATTCACTGGCTTTGCTTTGATCCGGTTGACATCATCGGGGAAGTTAGAGATGCAACGATTCCGTGCATCTGGAGATTTGCATGATGATGTCTTGTGTGATGAATCACAACATAAATCTGTGGTTGGTAGTTCATCCATTTTTCTTGACACTCACGGAGAAAATTTCTCTGAAAGATATATGTTTTTGAAGTTGCATTGCCTATCTGAATATCTGGAGGGCAATCTGCGCAGCGCATTGGAGAATCATGGCTCTAATGCTAACTCCCACCAGATTGTTATTAGTGAAGATGTATCAGCATTTGCAGAGGATAACTCTGTAAGCACTGTAATCCTGAGTTCCCGCTCGTGTTTTATTTTTTCTGTTAGTTAAGCCTTGAACTGTAGTTGGTTCGTGGGCGACGTCACGGACGTGGGCGCGACGTGGGCGCGACGTGGGCGTGACGTGCGTGTATGCGTCTGTACGTTTGGTTCGTGGGCGACATCACGGATATGGGCAAGACGTGCAGATGCAGACCCTGTACATTTGTAAATTGGCTATAAGAAGAGAAGGATAGAAACAGAAAAGCTGTGCGATTTTGGGCAGCACCAAACTCTCGTGTTCTTGTGTGCGTTTGCTTTCGCGTGAAGTCGCAGGCTCACCGCAGGCGCTAAGGCGAGATCCCGGACGCAAGGTCCCGAGCACGGGAGCCGATCCAGGCGTGGTCGGGTTCCCGGACAAGAGTACCCAGGGCGAGGTCGGTCCCCGGGTGAAGTACCCGGACACGAACACGGTCCCCGGGTGAAGTACCCGGGCACGCACGCGAGTACCCGGGGCAAGGCACCCGGGCACGGACGGGTACCCGGGCTCCAACAAACTCTACGCTGAGTTATCAGTCAGTTTTGGATTTCGTATGCAATGCTAGTGTGCCCATGAACATTTTTGAAATTGCATGTCAGAGCATATTGAACAAACTATCTTCAGATATCCTTTTTGTTACCTTCTCCAAATACAAGGACATGCTTGCATGCAGCAAAGAAAAACGCGTATATGAATTTCTAGAAATAATAATAAACTCCAGCCTTTCCTGTTGGCAAAATCTTCAAGCACAAGTTGGAATCTGACTGGCAAAGCAACACCTAGAAATCCTCTTGTTGGTCCAGTACTCCCCATACATGTTCTGCTTGCAATGGAAGATACCAACAAGGGTATAGACAGCCCTTCTCAGGGAGAATCCAGCTCAGTAAGCCATCGGTGTAGAGAAGTTATTGAAGCCTTTGTTCCTGAAATATCAATTGCCAATACAGATAACTGTAATGGATTGTTATGACGGGAGTTCAATATCAGAGGAGGACTGCTCGTGGCTAGCAGGCGCATGTAGGAGAAGCTAGCAGGCGCATGCAGGAGAAGGCCTCACCGCCCAGGACGTTTCCTATTATTAGAGAAATATTATTATTATTAGAAACTTATTTCTATTTTTAGAAAGGAGAAGCGATATATGGTGGTAAAGACAATTGGATCAGTTTAAGCAGAAACATATTGTTTCCGGCTTCCTGAAGGGAGCCGGGAGTCCAACCCTAGCCGCCACCTCTTTCTTCCTCCTCTCACGATCGCTGGCTCCTCGCCGCCGATCAGCCTTCAAACCGCGCCCACCGATCGTCCACACGTACAACCTCCGATCGGTGAGGGGCAGACAGCAGCAGCCTATCAACCTGGTATCAGAGACCTCCGATCCGATGTCGCTGCCGCTGCCCGCTTCAACCGCGCCGCCACCGGACCCCAACGTGTCCGTGCCGATCCCGTCCGCACCGATCCCGCAAACCTCTCTGCCCGCGGGATCGTTGCCGCTGGCCGCCGGGGCTTCCTCCTCCGCTGTGGGGGTGATGACCAACGAGCAGCTCACCGCAGCCGTCCTCGACCTCGGCAGGATGATGGCCGGCGTCCACGCATTCCTCTTGGGACCGCAGCCCGGCGTGGCGCCGACTCACCCGCAGCCGCAGCTACCGCCGGCGCCCAACCCGCCGCAGCCGCCGGCGCCCGACCCGCAGCAGCGGCTGCCTTCGCCCGCCTTGGGCGCCGTCTACCCCTACGGGATGCCGCCGGACAGCACGGCGCACACCACCGCGCCAGCACCGGCGGTTCCCCCCGGCGGCGTCCCCATCCAGGAGATCCAGTTCCCCCACTCGCCGTCCCCGCTTCCGCCGTGGCTCCCCAACGTCGCGCCGCCGGTCTACTCCTCCGCGCCGGCGCGCCCGTCGGTCCAGTCGACCCCTCCCATCACAGCGGGCTTCGGCCATGGGGGCGTTCCGGCGTCGGGAACGCTCTATGGCGGCGTTGACGGCCCAATCTTCCACGGCTCCACCTTCTGGTCCGCGCCGGCTGCAGCTCCAGCGCTCGGCGGGGCGCCCTTGGCTGCCGCTCCCACGACGTTCGGCGCGGCGCCTTTCCAGCCTCGGACCTACAAGATCGACTTCGCGACGTATGACGGCTCGGTCGACCCGCTGAATTGGCTCACACACTGTGACCAATTCTTCTGGGGCCAGCGCACTCCGGTGGAGCAGCGGACGTGGATGGCCTCCTACCACCTCACCGGCGCCGCTCAGACATGGTACTACGCCCTCCTGTTGGACGAGGGCATGCCGTCCTAGGAGCGCTTCAAGGAGCTTTGCCGTCTTCGCTTCGGACCGCCTATCTGCGGCTCGCGGCTGGCCGAGTTGGGGCGCCTTCCCTTCCACTCCACGGTCCAGGAGTTTGCGGACCGCTTCCAGACGGTGCTGGCGCACTCCAGGGACATCTCCACGCGCCAAAAGGCGGAGCTCTTCGTCGGCGGCCTCCCGGAACACATTCGGGTCGACGTCGCGATGCGCGCCCCGCCCGACCTCCAGACGGCCATGTTCCTCGCCCGCGCCTTCGAGACACGGGCTCTGGCCGCGGCAGCACCTCCTCAGCAGCGCGGCGCCCGCCCTCCCCCGCGGCCAGCCCTTCCCCCACGCCAACAGGGGGCGGCCGCGGCCCCGGCTGGAGCACCAGCGCTGCCTGCGCCGCCCGCAGCCGGCGCTGCAGCACCGGGCACAGCAGCCCCGGCGGCACCTGTGCGGCCGTACCGTCGCCTCTCGCCGGCCGAGATGCAGGAACGCCGTCGTCAGGGCCTCTGCTACAACTGCGACGAGCAGTACATGCGTGGGCACGTGTGCCCCCGCCTGTTCTTCCTGGAGGCGGACGACTTCCTCGACGACGACGAGGAGGCGGCAGCCGACGACGCGGCCGCGGCCTTGCCCGAAGCTGCCGCCGCCGCAGCGGACGCTCACGCTCTTGTGGTTTCTGTACACGCTCTTGCAGGCATCAGGACGTACCACACTATGCTCCTGCCCGTGACGATCAAGGGCGAGCGCCTCCTCGCCCTCCTGGACACCGGCTCCTCCCACACCTTCCTCCAGGGCGCGGCCATGCGGCGCCTTGGTCTCGCTCCTCAGGGGGGCGACTAGCTTCGCGTTACGGTGGCCAACGGTGAGCGCGTGCCGTGTGACGGCATCGCACGCGACGTGCCCGTCGACATCTGCGGGGCGCCCTTCTCCATCACCTGTGTCGGCCTCGCGCTCGGCTGCTTCGACTTCATCCTCGGCGTCGACTTCCTTGGCACGCTGGGCCCCCTCACCTGGGATTTCGAGGGGCTCACCGTGTCCTTCCTGCACGAGGGCCGCCGTGTCACGTGGCAGTGTGTGGGCGCCCCGGGTGCGCCCTCCCAGCAGCGGTCGCTGGCAGCGGTCGCTTCGGACCCGCACCACCCGCTGCTGGACGAGCTCCTACTTCAGCACGGCGCCGTCTTCGACACACCGCGCGGCCTTCCACCAGCCCGCCCCTACGACCACCGCATACACCTGCTGCCCGGGACCGCGCCGGTGGCAGTGCGGCCGTACCGGTACCCTCAGTTGCAGAAGGATGAGCTCGAGCGGCAGTGCGCCGCCATGCTGGAGCAGGGCATCATCCGCCCCAGTACTTCTCCGTTCTCGGCACCCGTGCTCCTCGTCAAGAAGGCGGATGGGTCGTGGCGCTTCTGCATCGACTACCGTGCGCTCAACGACCGTACGTCCAAGGACAAGTTCCCGATCCCGGTGGTTGATGAGCTCCTCGATGAGCTCCACGGGGCCAAGTACTTCACCAAGCTCGACCTCCGCTCGGGGTACCACCAGGTGCGCATGCACCCGGCGGACATCGAGAAGACGGCGTTCCGCACCCACCACGGCCACTTCGAGTTCCTGGTGATGCCGTTTGGGCTCTCCAACGCCCCTGCGACATTTCAGGCGTTGATGAACGACGTGCTCCGCCCCTTCCTCCGCAGGTTCGTGCTGGTTTTCTTCGATGACATTTTGATCTACAGCACGTCGTGGTCTGAGCACCTGCAGCATGTCGGCCTCGTCTTCACCGCCCTACGAGCCCACGGCCTCTTTCTGAAGAGGTCGAAGTGCTCCTTCGGGGCCCTCTCCGTCGCCTACCTCGGCCACGTCATCTCCGCCGACGGCGTCGCCATGGACAGCGACAAGGTGGCCGCGGTCGCCTCGTGGCCGCTACCGCGCTCTCCACGCGGGGTGCGTGGCTTCCTGGGCCTCGCCGGCTACTACAGGAAGTTCATCCGCGACTTCGGCTCCATCGCGGCACCACTCACACGTCTCCTGCGGAAGGAGGCGTTCGTCTGGACGGCGGAGGCGGACGAGGCCTTCGCTGCCCTGAAGCGGGCGCTCTCGTCGGCGCCGGTTCTACAGATGCCCGACTTCGAGCGCCAGTTCGTGGTCGACTGCGACGCGTCCGGCACCGGCTTTGGCGCCGTTCTACACCAGGGGGGGACCCCTGGCTTTCTTCAGTCGACCCTTCGCCACTCGCCATGTCAAGCTGGCGGCCTACGAGCGCGAGCTCATCGGGCTGGTGCAAGCCGTCCGGCACTGGCGCCCGTACTTGTGGGGGCGCCGGTTCCTCGTCCGCACCGGCCACTACAGCCTGAAGTTCCTCCTGGACCAGCGGCTGTCCACCGTGCCTCAGCACCAGTGGCTCAGCAAGCTGTTCGGGTTCGATTTCACCGTTGAGTACCGCCCCGGGCGGCTCAACTCGGCGGCCGACGCGCTGTCCCGCCGCGACGAGGAGACTGCGGTGCTCTGCGCCCTCTCTGGGCCCTCCTTCGACCTCTACGCCGACATCCGTCGCGCCACCGCGGACGACCCGGTCGCGCGCGACCTGCTGCAGCAGCTGGAGGCTGCGTCTCTGGGCGAGCCGTGGGCAGCCGACGACGGCTTCCTCCTCCACGGCAAGCGCATCTACGTGCCTGCCACCGACGACTTGCGCTACCAGGTGGTGACCCTGGCTCACTCGGCTGGCCACGAGGGGGTCCAGAAAACCCTTGTGCGCCTCCGCGCGGACTTCTACATCCCCGGCGACCGCCAGCTGGTGCACGACTTCGTCCGCTCTTGCGACGTGTGCCAGCGGAACAAGACGCCGACCACACAGCCGGCCGGCCTACTTCAGCCCTTGGACGTTCCGTCGCAGGTGTGGGCGGATATCTCCATGGACTTCATCGAGGGGCTGCCGAAGGTGCACGGCAAGTCCATGGTCCTGACGGTGGTGGACCGCTTCTCGAATTACGCCCACTTCATCGCGCTCAGCCACCCCTACACCGCCGCCTCCGTCGCCCGCGCTTTCTTCGACGGGATCGTGCGCCTGCACGGCTTCCCCAGCTCCATCGTCAGCGATCGCGACCCAGTATTCACCAGCAATCTCTGGCGCGATCTCTTTAAATGTGCAGGTGTCAAGCAGCGGCTCAGTACGGCCTTTCACCCCCAGACGGACGGCCAGTCCGAGGTCGTCAACAAGATCATCGCGATGTACTTGCGCTGTGCGATAGGTGATCGGCCTCGCTCGTGGGTCGACTGGCTCTCCTGGGCGGAGTACTGCTACAACACCTCGTACCACACGGCGCTCTGAGCGTCGCCGTTCGAGGTTGTGTACGGCCGACCCCCGCCACCCCTCCTGCCACACCACGCCGGGGCGGCTCAGACAGAGGCGGTGGACGCCATGCTGCGGGACCGCGACGCGTTCCTGGAGGAGGTTCGCGAGCGTCTTCTTCAGGCCCAGCAGTACGCCAAGCGCCACTACGATGAGCACCATCGCGAGGTGGAGTTCGACGTGGGCGCATGGGTGCTGCTCCGACTTCTCCACCGACCCACCCATGCGCTCGCTTCGCCGTCCAAGGGCAAGCTGCGCCCACGCTACGCCGGGCCGTTCCAGATCGTCGAGCGCATCGGGCAGGTGGCTTATCGTCTCCGACTCCCCGCGGACGCGCGCCTGCATGACGTCTTCCATGTGGGGCTGTTAAAGCCTTACAACTACGCCGGCTCGCCACCATCAACACCGGCCGTGCTGCCACCGGTTCAGGACGGGCGACTGCTGCCAGCCCCTGCGCAGGTCCTGCGCGCCCAGCTCCGTCGCGGCGCGTGGCGCATCCTCATCAAGTGGCAAGGCCTTCCGGAGGACGACGCCACCTGGGAGCCCCTGGACGACTTCAAGACTCTCTACCCGGATGTGCAGCTCGAGGACGAGCTGTTTGCTGGGGCGGGGAGAGATGTTATGACGGGAGTTCAATATCAGAGGAGGACTGCTCGTGGCTAGCAGGCGCATGCAAGAGAAGCTAGCAGGCGCATGCAGGAGAAGGCCTCACCGCCCAGGACGTTTCCTATTATTAGAGAAATATTATTATTATTAGAAACTTATTTCTATTTTTAGAAAGGAGAAGCGATATATGGTGGTAAAGACAATTGGATCAGTTTAAGCAGAAACATATTGTTTCCGGCTTCCTGAAGGGAGCCGGGAGTCCAACCCTAGCCGCCACCTCTTTCTTCCTCCTCTCACGATCGCTGGCTCCTCGCCGCCGATCAGCCTTCAAACCGCGCCCACCGATCGTCCACACGTACAACCTCCGACCGGTGAGGGGCAGACAGCAGCAGCCTATCATGGATGGTCTGCTTCACACAGTTGAAAGATGAGAAGCCATATTTTGTTTATGAACCTCAGATTGATAACAGGCCCACTCTTGATGAGACTGCTAGAGTGAAGGATAAAGAAGCGCATAAGCTAGATGACCCTTCATGTTTGCATACATCTACAGCACCACATATGGATGAAAACTTCATGACATTTGTTTGTGGAAGACCTGGAATTCCTCATTCTGGACCTGAGCAAGCCGCATCCAATTTGTTTGATTTCAGCCCAGTGAGGATGGATTTTGGTTCTCCAGCTGTAGACATACAGCCTGCTGAGGAAAAAATATATAAATGCTTGAAGAAACAATTTTTAGCATGGAAAAACAATTTCAAGCCATACCAAGATTTTTGTAACTCATATCAAATACAGAAGCCACCGAAGTAGGCCTTTGCTTATGTTGATACTTGTAATATTTATTAGAAAGACTTGGATCTGGAAAGTAGTTCTTTCCTGATCTGGAGTATATTCCCATATCAGTGGGGATTTGGGGTTGAGATGTTATGGGCTGCACTGCAAATTCAATATGGAAATATGGTAGGATGAACCCTGTTGACCTTTGAAACATTTTGTAAGCTTTTGCTACCATCATGCAACGCTTTATCAGATTTACTATTGATCAAACATTTGATTTTTTGAATTATGTCAAACAACAACACTGGCCGTTGGATGGAACTTTAAGATTCAGGACAGGAAAGCGAGTTCCAAGTTGCACTTTTAACTTGTATAGTTGTACTTTTAACTTGTTGCAGTTGCCATTATCGATCACGCGCAACTTTAGTTATAAATTTATACAACTCGGTCATAAATATATACAATTGCATCTAATGATTCACATCTTGACCTTTGGATACAGAAAAAATCGATTGATGGATTCTATTTTTTTAAACGTTTGATTAATAGGCGATCCCATCCTTTATGGTTTCAATCTGGTGCTAGTTCTTTGGCCATGCTATGTTTTTGCATGCTTTATGTCGAGATACAGCTTTAAAATTGATAATTGATAGTAATGAAGCACATCTTTGCAAATACGACCCCATGTCCCTGATTAGATTTGTGACGATCACTTTTTTTCTTGAAGTGAACCCCTTATTTTTGCCTGCGTATGTTGAGATACCACTCAGCATTAACCAGTACCTACACTGGCTAACAATGATAGGTGCCAAATGCTCAGGCGGTCACTATGGCACATCACAAGAAAATCAAATAACTGAAGTTTCGATCAACAACATTTGCAAAATTGTGAAAAATGCGGTACATAGTTTTAGCAACTAAAACACGAGCAAATTTGCTCAGTTTAACTCTATAGAGCTTCCCAAACAGATCACTGGAATAGAGCGCAAAAAGGAAAGCACGGAGAATCGAATGGGTTACCATGCACAAACAACATGCGCTATCATTCTTCAGCTCAAGCCTTGCAGTTGCCAGATGATGAACCTTTCTGATCTACCGGGTCCTGGCTTCCAACCAAGTCTCTGTTCCCAGTCATTTACCTTCCTATTCGATATGTTAGCCTGAATGGCCCTTCGGATACCTTTTTACAACCAAAAAGTACTGGAGAAGAGCATGGTATGGTAAACATAAATGAGGCATTCTGTTTAGGCAAAAGAGGGAAATTGATCTGTGCTTAGATTTACAACTGTTTTGTTAAGGGAGCTAACCTCCACCACAAGGATGAGCGGTATGAACATCTTCCAGCGATTGTTGGGATTTGGACCATAGATCTGATCAACATGAGTGGGCTTGCTCCCATTTGAGAAAAACAGTAGTAATCTCTTTCATCAAGTTTGGAACCCATGGAGTTCCATCAGGGAGAATACAGTTGTATGGCATCCTCAATTGATTGTCAAGAAGCTAGACACATTCAAATACAAGTCGAATACAATGATGAGATAGTCAAACCTTCTCGCCATACTCATTGGTTTTGCACCTTCTACTGTTCTCCAGCAATGCTATTTGCAAGGGAAAATCCTAAAAGGAACAGAATTGGTAAAAAAGAATGCAGAGTTCCACTCCATCTGTATACTAATATGCAACGTGACATATGCACATCTACTGTTGGAGAGTGGAAAGTACCACATTTCCCCGGAAATTTAGGCACCCAAACAGCCATAAAATGTATTGTGGCATTTTGCAAACGGAAAAGTTGGAAACACAAAAAAGTGTACAATTAAGAGAGCTAATCACTCAAGAATCCTGAAGGCTGAAGCAACTTTAGACAAATGAGGAAGTATCATTGACTAAGACACTATAAAGAACCAAAATGCGCAGCACAATCCAGGTTCAGGTTCATAATGCGAATACTAAATTTCAAGGTAAAGAAACATCAAAAAGATAATTAGATTCGTATTATATTAACACATAAGCTACAGATGAACTGAAGAGAGAGTGGTAGTTACGCAGCAAAATCAATAGACCGAGGGAAATGACAGATGTGATCTTCATGCAGTGGTAATATTTGTTTTTTATTATTCTAGATCAGCAAAGAAACAGCAACAACAAAATACAGAAATTGAATAAGTATTCCGTAAGAGCATGGTAAGTAATACACGGGAAGAAAACATATCTAGTTAAGAGAGATGAACATGGCTTGCATGAATGGAATAGCTATCTAAAGTCTGAAACCCGCCACCACTGACAGGCAGGCCACCACCAATGACACCTCCTTGCGCTGCGACAGATATTATTACGTTATGAGACATTGAGTCCGTCCCAGATATGCCCTTCACTTCCATAATCCAGTCCATATGTCCATATTACGCAAGAACTAGAGGCAAAAATAGCAAAGATACCAAACCATATTTGGCATTTCAGTATTTCACACATAAGTACAAGCATGGAAAGGGAAGTATTCTTAGTGCAGTCTTAACTCTCTACCTCAGCTGGTTTCCATAGCATTAAATATGATACCATATAAGCAAAAAGCTAAGGTGGCAAAAGAATTAACGAGGAGAGAGAGATAAAAAGATGAAGAAATTGTTTCTCATGCAAGAAACCACCTCTACACGAGAACCAAAAAAGAAGAAAAGAGGATTGGGAGAGAAAATAAGAGAGAAGAAAGGGGATTGGATGAGAATTTATTTCGAAGAAACCACCCATTGAAAACGTAGTTTCTATACGTAGTGTCTAGATGACGTAACAGCTATAAAAACTACCTAGTAGTGTACGGGTTGGGATTACCTTTAACTAAATAATAAAAAAAAGGTCGAACCTTGGTGTTGTGTGCAACGATCAGGTGAGGTCAGCAATGTGTATAGTGTTGACGGCGATGGAGAAGTTTCCCGGCTTCCCCTCCCGCGGCACGCTTGGCACGTGGACCGACGCAGGAACGCTTTCAATGCGCGCGTAGGGTCAGACGATGTACACACCGCACGCACGACGGTGCCCGACGACGGACGAAAGTTTATTATAATCAACCGGCTATTCATATTCAAACTTTTGATCACTTGTCTTTTTTTAAAAAAATACAAATACTTAGAAACATGTCATTCTAAAATGCTTGTATTTATTACTAGCCTAACCATTTAAAAATTATTATTTAGGGTCTATTTAGAAGCCCGGTTTTTTCCCAATTCCGGTGTAAAATATAAGTCCAAAAATTTTTACCTATTGGACCCAAAAAAGTGATTCGGCTCATTCCGTCGGGAAAGAAGGAATTTTTACTATTACTAATTTAATTTTTTTTAATTTACAAAACTAATTTTCGATTTGGATCATTTGCAAAACTACCCTCTTGCCGCCCTGGGCCACGGCGGGATTTAAAAACCGCCGTGGCCCAGGGCGGCGAATGGCATCCCCGTCACCCGGGGCTAACGGCGCCGGCCGCCGTTAGCCCCGGTGTCGGACCCGGGTTTGACCCCGAACCCTATGTGTGTACCGTGCTAGTCCCACGATCAATTGCTAGCACACACATTCAACATTGGCATCATAATCCATACATCACAGGTTCAGCTCACAGCGGACCAAACATAAGTCGTACAAGTGTCTAGACTTTAGCGGTTACATAGAGGCCGACCAGCCAAATAGAACAGCAAATTAACAAAGAGTTCAACAGCGGAAACAAGATAATAGAGGCACCAAAAACCAGCAAGTATGCCTCTGCCCGCCCACAGGCAACCAACCGGTAAGCCCTAGTAAGCACCGTCGTCGTCGTCTCCAAAACCCGCTGCATAGAAGTACCCGATTGTCAGGTCCTCCTCAACCATCTCTAAAAAAAAGAAGTCACACAAGCGTGTGTGAGTACAATACGTACTCCGCAAGACTTATAGTGTTTGCAATGGTATTCCATAATATGCGAAGATAAACAATGGAATGGTTCAGGTCCTGCAGTTTGCATAAATCATAATATACATAGCGAAAACATTGCGGTTTTGCAACGAAATTTTTGTAAATCAAGCTACCACAGCAAACAAGTATATAAGCATCAACCCCCAAGTGTTTCCAACCATATGGGCTCCCTGCCCATGCCAGCCAACAGTGGCAACACGCTGCCACAACCATCCCAGCGAACTCCCCGTTCGCACCAAAATCTTTCCCCAAAACAGTTCCCAAAAATTAAAACTACTACGGCGGAGAATTTCCCAAGTCATCCATAACCGAGGACACGGCTATTCGAATAGTTTTAACTCTCGAGAGTGTGTACAACTGTACCCACATGACAAGGACAACATGAGCTACCACACAGGAGGCTCACACCATCAATGACAAAGCCTTTCCACCGTTGACTTAGCAATATCCCGCGCTTATGATCCATCCTTAGGGAGTTGGGAGGCCTCCCAAAATCCCCAAGGCTCATACGATGTGCTGGTCACCCTTGAACAATAATCAAGGTACCTTCGGGCTATGGACAAAAACCATAACTCGCACTATCCCAATGTCAACAAAAATGACCTACTACTACCACCGGCGGGTCTATTGCTAGGTATCAACAATATACTAAGCTAGGAACTCCCCATCAGAGCCACATGTGGTTTGCACTGTGCTTCTTGGTTCTAGCTACACCATAGAATCGGTCCTTAGTGACCCGGGCGAGACAACCACCTAATCGATACCACAACAAGGCACCGAACACTACATCCACTCGCCCAAGTCCAAAAGCTTGTTTTCAGTTTTTGTTTTCCACCAAGAGCACAGGGGAATTACCCACTGTTTTCATTTCCATAATTTCGCAAATGCTTCTTTTTCCCAACATCCCAAAATCAAGTAACAAGTAGCCTTGATTAAAAAGCAAACTAAGCATACCTATTGACATCTTCCCAACCACATGAACCCAAATTTTCAGTGGCAACATAAGTGACAAGGAATTCATGATACTCAAGTAACAAGGATAGGGCATATGCAACAAGAGGTTAACTACCCAAGATTCCCACACATTTTCAAGTAAAACATCGCATGCATAATAGTTTGCAATCAATATAGTTTGTAAGTTTGAAATATAGGAGCAATTGATCAAGGGGGTGCTTGCCTTGTTCCTGGACTTCTTGGAACTCTTCTGATCCTTCCACAACCGGGTCAACGACATCGTGTTCTACGAGAATACCAAACGAATGCAATGAAAACAACGGCAAAATATTTAACAGAACAGGAAGTACAAATATTTTTGCAGAATATGCAAGTGCATGATTTTAGATGAATTTAGGAAAAAGAATCGCTTGAATCCGAGTTTGTATGAGGGAGATACGGCTAAACGAAGTCTGCTCTGTCCTAAAATCGAAAATAAATGAGAAACAGCGTTTTCGCTCGACCGAACTGCAGAAACGGCTGAAAACATTCTACCGACTTAACGGGTGGTCTATTTGAGACGTTTTCGGTTCTAGGGCATTTTTATGGTACGAAACCTACATGTGTGCTGCTGTGAACCTAAGGACAACTCCCAAAAGTGGATATACTCCAACTCGCTAGGATATTAATCGCACACGCTCACACGTCACTAAAATGGCCTAACACGTGAAATCCACCGGGCGTGAAGTTTTAATCTAAGGCATTTGGGGGCGTAGAGGGTTTCTAGGGCCTAGGAGTCATTGGATGTACAGGTGGAACCTACGGCAAGGCTTCGGTAGTGTCGAACGCCTCGGTCCAAAAACGATGTCTTCGCATGCGCAAACTACACGTCTTCGCACGTTAACGACAACCGGCAAAAACGGGAAAACAACCACAGCTACTCTACTCGGGGTTTTATCCTGCTCTGACGCTAGAGGGGCCAACCCGGCTTGCATGGGGCTGATGGGGTGGCTACTACTCACTCAAACACAAGCGCACCCAAGGTGTTTGATGAAAAGCCAAGCTAACGCACGGCTTGTCTACCTCTGTCTTCCCATGCTCTAGTGCATGGCTAGTGATGCAGGGGTGTGGGGAAGCTCTAGGGGTCCTGCATGCAAGATCGAAGGCTCTACTACATGCGGCCATGCTCCGATTGAGCCTCATCCACACATGTGGCCACGGTGGTGACGCTTGGGTGGATGGCAAAACAATGGCAGGACAGGCCAAGCCAAGGACGTGGGGAGAACTAGTGGCCTCCCAAGAGTAAAAAGAAAGTACATGCAGAAACAGAAGCTCACCGAAGAGTACAGGCCGTGGGGTGCGACGTTGAGGCGGTGGTCGGCTCGGCAACAGGGTCGCTCGTGATGGAGGCTGCAGACAAGTGCTATGATGAGCTCAAAGAGTGAAGGGAAGATGGTGATACGGCCAGGACAGCGCTAACTCACCAGGGCGCAGATTAGCGGCTACAAGGTCACGGCGGCACCCGGTCAGCGTTGCAAAACGCGATGGGGCTGCGGTGGTGCCTGCTGCTTGCCGAGGACAAAAACGGAGTTAGGTTGGGCAAGAACGCGTGGTGACACAGCTGAGACAAGGTAAAACTCACCGGAGCTCTCAGACGAAAAGCGTGTGCTCGCCGGCGCCGTGGGCGGCACCTCACGTTCTCAGCGAACCAAGGGGCAATTGCCTGGGTCCTTGGGTGCGTGAGAAAGAGGGCGAGCTGGGGAGGCAGGAGGGCATAGGCTTGGTTAAAAGGAAGGCAGGGAAGGAGAGGAGAGGGGAGGGGCGCTGCTCTGCTCCACGGTCTCGCGATGGCGTGCGCGCGGGCAAGCGTGCAGCAGACAGATGGGACAGGGCAGGGCGCTGCTGAGGCTGTCGGGGGCATCTCGCGAGGTCCCAAGGCGGCTCTGCCTCTCCCTCTCACGTGGTCTAGGGCGCGCAGAGGAAGCCACCTGGTCGAGCTGCACGGGCGGGGAGAGATCCTTGCGTGATCTCGTTTGGACGATGGAGGACAGAGCACAACAGATAGCATCACGTGTCGAAGATTCACACTTCAGGACTGTCTCTGGGTTGACGCCGAAACCAATCGGCCGATACAGATTGATACAAACCGATGATGTTATAAGTGAGAAGCAAACCGGCCGATTGCCGATAGCATTCGCATACTTGAGCATCGGCTAGAAGCCGATGACAACATAGGCGGAGTAAAAAGCCAGCTGACTGGCGCGGGCTCGCGAGAGAGGGCGCGGGCGCGAGAGAAAAAGGGCGCGGCGCGAGAGAGGGCGCGTGCGCGAGCTCGGGAGAGAGGGAGCGCGGGCGCGGGCTCGCGAGAAAGGGCACGGACTCGAGAGAGAGAAACAGGCGAGGGCGCGGGCGCGGGCTTGCGAGAGAGAGGGCGCGGGCACGAGCTCGGGAGCGAGAGGGCGCGGGCACAGGCGAGGGCGCGGGCGCGGCAAGGGTGCGGGCGCGGCAAGGGCGCGGGCGCGAGGCCGGGAGCGAGGGCGCGGGCGCGAGGTCGGGGCCGGGACGATGGCGCGGGCACGAGCTCGAGGTCGGGAGAGAGAGTCCGGGCGCGAGCTCGGAAACAGAGTCCGGGCGCGAGGGCGCGGACTCAAGAGAGAGCCAAGTCCCCGGGCACGAGAAAAGGGCGCGGACTCGAGAGAGAGCCCGGGCGCGAGCAAGCGCGGGCGCGGGCGAAGGTCCGATCGGGAGGCGTCTGGTCCGATGGGAAGGATTCGGACCGTCCAATCCCCAAGAGGATGGTCCGATTGGGGCAGCATGCTTCCAACCGAAAGAAACTTCGGGGCAAGGCTGGGTTTTTCATGCATGAAAGATGACATGAAGAGCATACAGATGGAAAAACGGTTTTATGCACCAAATATCCAAAGTGGGCTGTTACACCCGGGGAGGCCACGTGGATTCACCGCCCTGGGGGACGGCGGCGAATGGGCATTCACCGCCGTCCCCCAGGGCGGCAAATCCACTGGACCGTCCGCCCAGCAATCGGACGGTCCGAATCCTCGGATTGGACCGTCCGCACAGGGATCGAACCGTCCGATTAGATATCGGACCGTCCGATCGGACCGTTCCCTCCCGATCGGACCATTGCCCAGCCCAGGCCTCGGCCCCCTGGAGCCATTTGCAAATTACCAAATTTGAAAATTTTGTTGCTAATTTTTAACCCCAAAATTTTTGAAAATTTATTTGTCAAAATTAAATTCTTAAATTCTATTTATTGTGCCATTGCATTTATTGAGTCGATGTTTAAAAAAAACCAAATATCATATATTGTTCACGTCGTGAAAAGAACTTGTCAAACTGAGGGTATTCCCGGATCGCCACTCGCATTCCACTCCTCGTATGTCTGGATTGGCACTCGCAATCCACTCCTCCCCGTCTTTCGCCTATACGCTTAACAAAATTTAGTTTTAATCGTGGTTTAGGGTATGTTTTTGAAAGTTTTTTTTTATAATCCGACGATGGTGGGCGTTGGTTTGTAAAATCATGCTGATTATTTTTTCAAGTTTATTTTTGGTAAAACTTAATTAATGACATGGTAATAGGCCGGTCCGTTTTAATGACATGATAATAGGTAGATGCGAGCCATTCGCATTGCGGCATGATGAATGCGACACCCATAGTACGAAATACAACAAGCGAGACTACATTGTTAGCAGTACAATGTATCTGAAGGATGGGATCGAGTCTACAGGAGGTGAATATGGACATGACAAATTTAAACAAGTAATGCGAGACCTATAAATAAATAAATACAACAATAGCCCCTAGGTCATACGCCTCCTCGTCCTCCTAGGCTGCGCTCGCACGTGCCCGCGCGAGTACGTCAGGCGGTCCGCCGGTACCCCACGGGTGGCTCGGACCGCCTGAGCAGCAGGGGAAGCACCGGCGTCGTGCGGCTGTGTGTGCGGTGCACCTCCGAGCTGTGACGACCCGATCACGTCCTGCTCCGGAAGGAGGTCGTCCTCGGTAGAGATCCAAGCAGAGGTGCTCGGGGCAGATCCCCGCCCAGTGTCCCCCAGGTGGAGGTGAGATCCGCTGCGTGGGTCTGGTAAAGAAAATCTCGCGTTAGCCGCATAAAAAGTGCAGTTAGTTATGTAGAATAGGTTCAATCCTGACGTACCTGACAATCCTCGCCCGATCGTGGAGGCTGCCGACCTCGATCCTCCGGCGGTACCAGAAGGACCTGCTCCCCACGACGTACTGGCCCCTGCAGAACCCGCCGCTCCTGCCGATGTCCCTTCACCATGGGGACCTCGCATATGTATCTGCATCGGTGGGACTGCATCGGGACGGCGACAACTCAGAGCACGGACGATCGAGCGCATCGTGTTGCACATCCGGTCGAACGTGATCGTCTGCTCCTGCTGCGTGAGAGGGATGCCAGCCTGTAGGCGCTGCTGCAGTAGGTCCAGCTCCGTGTGGACCTGCCTAGCATCGTCCGCCTATTCAGCAGGACATGCGTGGTTAGTTGCGCGTGGCACCTACCATTGAAAATAGTATGAAAACCATTGACTCACCGCGCGGAAGTAGTCCTGGTCACGGTGCGTCGGGTATGCGTCTCGCACCCCCGTGACATGCGCCTGTGGAGCCTCGGGAGTGTACGTCACCCGTAGTCTGGTACGGGCCTGGTACCAGGAAAGGTACTGCTCGTACCTGGCGGCTGTGTAGGGGTGCAGCTCCGTGATGACGTCCTCCGTGGCTATGAGCCAGTCGTTGATGTAGTCGACGACGGTGGGTCTCCACAGCCTACCGGCGGCCTGGCCGCGCCGATTTAACCTGCAGAGCACAACCGGTGACACAATGCATAACAATACGGAATATTCATTTCCACATATACCTATGAACGTGTTGCGGTACGCCCCTGCGTTGTTGATGGCCGAAGGTCTGTCGCATACCGAACTGCCGCATCACACTCTGTGGGTAGTGCGGCTCGACAGAAATGTCGAACAGCATCGGCGTCATCGTCAGCCAGTACGCCTGGTCCCTGGTGCAGAGGGACGACAGCCCATGCGGCGCACGCGCGTGCCTCGCCTCGGCGCTGTACGGCTCCCAGACAACATCGTCGTCCGTGATCCTGTCGAACTCCATGACGAAGTCTGGGTACGACTTCTGCACTTGCACGTGAGTGTACCGACGCTACAAACAGGAAAAGAGTTCTCGTTAGTCCAAGTAACATAAAAAACCGAGACGGTTCTAACACCGAACATACCTCACGACGACACCACACCGTCCCCATCGTCGGATAGTCCTCCGGTGGGACACCCACATACAGGCTCGCCTCGTACGGACTGTGAGCAGCGACCGGTCGATACCCCACTTCTTCGTCGGGTCATTCGGCTCCACCGCGGCTGCTACCAGCCTACACAACAGCAGAAGGCCTGCCTCCCGCAACCTGACAATCAAAACAAAGCAAGTTAGTAAGTTGACATATACAGATTCACAGTACAACGTTCGTACGTACCTAGTCGTGAACCTGTCGTCCACGGGAAGTAGTCGCCTGGAAGGTCGAGGACGTAAGGTACCGAGCTCGAGGTTCTGCACCGCCGAGAGAAACGACCGATGGGACTGATCGGTGGCGTGATCTAGCAGCTCAGGCGTCTGGTAGTCCATACCTGCAAGGAAAAAGAAGCGGAACGGATTAGCTCAATTAAACATAGTGCATTACAGTCAAAAAATTAACAGAAAATTAACACATTACAGGGAGATTACATCATCAACCAGTGGCTATACTAGACAACATAACCCGAAGGTACACGAGGACGCCTGCGACGACGCTGCCTATCAGTGGTGCCTTCCCTAGTTGGCCGCCTTCCGTCGGCGCCTGATCCTTCCATAGGAACTTCCGCTGCACTTGGGGCCTCGGCATCTTTCGTGCACTTCTTGTAGGTATGTCCCTCCTCTCCACACCTACTGTAACGTTGAGCGCTAACGCCGGCCTCGGATTCGTCCATATCATTGTATATCCTCCGTGTCCGACGTCGGCCTGCCTTGTTCCTTACCTTCGTCGGGTCAGGGATGTAATAAACTGGACTTATGTCTTCAGTGAAAGTGCCGACGATGCCGAAACCAAAGATCTCAGTACTCCATGTATGCATGATTGCTTCCTTTTTGAAGTACGGAGACACATATTGGCGTTCATCAATGCCGCACTCCCCGCAAGCGGCAATGACATGAGAACAGGGCTTGTGGTACAAGCTTGGTTTCCGACAGGAGCACGTGCATGTCCCATCTTCCTTTAGGACACACTCTTGTATAGGCTTCCTTGCGAATATGCCACGCCTGGACCTGTCGACACACAATATCTCAAATCTACGCTCTCGTGTGCCCTGCACTCGGACTCGGTGCTCTCTTGCTTTCTTGCATTTCTCCTCAAGGTACTCTGTTATTTTGGTGCCGAACCAAAGGTTTCCATCGGCCATAGATGGGCCATTCTGTCTGCACCTGTCGTGGAAGTACGTCTGTGTTTTATGTAGGATGAACTCCACGATGGCAATAAGGGGGAGTTGCCGAACACCACGCATGACCCAGTTGTACACCTCTGCAAGGTTCGTGGTCATTATGCCGTACCTTGCTCCACCTTCATCGTACAGCAATGCCCATTTCTCCTTCGGCTCGTGCTCGATCCACTGCGAAATTCTGCTAACCGAGGAACCGGGCCTCCTTCTGAATGTACCGTCATCGGTGGGAAGTGCATCTAGAGCTTCAGGGCCGTCAACACCTCTAGCTGGGGGTCTTGCAGAACTCTCGCGTCTATATTTGGCTGTCAGCTCATCAAGTCTCCTCCACAGCTCATTGAACTTCTTCTGTTGATTCTGGGCGCACAAACGTTTGAACATGGCCATCAGCTCCTTGTTTCTGAACTGCTTATAAAAGTTTGCGCCCATGTGACGCATGCACCATCTGCTCTTCACATCTTCCCACACCGGAGGTATCCCTTGTCTGCGCAGCCGTTTCGCAGCTCCTGAATTGCACGCAGCATCCCTGGATGACGGTCATGTATGAGACATACATCTGGCCTCATCCCCACCACATTTTCCTTAACCAGCTTCAGAAACCAGTACCAACTCTCTGTGTTCTCGCCCTCGACGAAGGCAAAGGCCACTGGCAACACTTGGTTGTTCCCGTCTACTCCGATTGCCGTCAACATTTGCCCTCTGTATTTTCCAATTAGGAACGTGCCGTCGATGCAGAGAATGGGCCTGCAATGAAGAAATGCAAACATGCACGCCTGCAGAGAGAGGAAGGCCCGCTGAAGGACGCTCTGCCCAGGACTTGCTAACGATGGGAAACTTTTGATTTCGGAGTAGCTGCCAGGATTCCTCGCACAGATGGTTTGCAGTAGACGAGGCAAATTATTGTACGAAGCTTCAAAACTACCAAATCTCATTTCAATTATCTTCTGTTTGGCCCTCCATGCCTTGGTATATGTAATGGTGTACTTGTACTTCTTCTCGATGCGCCTGATAATTGACTTGGGCTCGAACCGGAGGTTCTCCACAACAGCATAATACAGCTCTGAAGCGATGAATGCAGATGATATGTTCTTGTGGTACTTCTGAACACCCGGAAGATGGCAGTTGTGCTCCGTCACGATTGACACGGACCAACAGTCGTCATATTTCTTCCTGGATGCGTACATCCTCCATGGACATCCATCGCTTGAACTTGCACATTTCACTTCGTACACCGATCTTGTGGACTTTGATACTCAGAACTCCCTCCCAAGTGACACGGCCCACATCTTCACAGCCTCTGTCAACTGTGCTTTTTCGGCGTATCTAGCGCCTTGCACCACTTCATTCTGCCGATACTCCCATGCCACGGTGTGCCCCTCTGAGACAACGAGTCCGGAGAAGTCCTCGTTGTCCCATTCTGCCGGGTGTACATCGTCCTCCGAAGAATCATCATCCTCCATATGCTCAGGTTCTGAGTCTTCAATTTTCATCTCCTGTACTAGACCTGGGTGTCTCTCCCCTTCATCTACAAACTCCCCCGGTCCCATGTCTTCTTGGCCTCCTTCCTCTCCGGCACCCTCGTCTTCTGCCTTATTTTGCTCCCATGTTTCATCGGGCCCTTCCGCTGTACTCGGACCAGCCTGATCAATGCTGACCACGTCATGCACTACCACTAGGATGCTCGGTGCCCATCCTTGCTGCAGTGCACTCTCCACAAAAAATACCCAGCTGGCCGTTGAATCTATTGGCATCAATTCCCACCAAAAACCTTCCACAACCCAGCTAACCAGTGCGTACACCGTAATTGCATTTACTTGAGGATCTACTCCGAATCCCCTCATTAACCAATTGTAAACTCCAGGAAAACTTCTCTCGGCTGGAGCTATAATTCCCTTTTGTGCTACGTTGAACTCCAATAAATCTACCCCATATTGTCCTTGTCTGACATTTCCTTCACCGTGATATATCGCGAATACAACTCTATTTGCCATTTCTGTTCACAAAAAAGATTTTATTAATCTGTACTAATCAATATTCGTTCCATAAAAAGGCTATACGTATGAGTCAAACCATTACCGTTTCTATATTTTACAAACTGACCCAGCGGCGCTAATAAAGTTATACGCTAGGTTTATCTAACGTGTCAAAATGACGTATACCAACGATGGCCATGGCGGAGCATATTTATTTTTAAAATATCTACAATTTACTACTTCTCCGCTATGTTCTTCTAGTACTGCCAAATAAATTTAACACTAACGATGGTTATGCCAAACCGCTAATATTTTCATACTATATCGGATATTACACTACAAGTCTACTACTAATTAACATTTGTCTAAAAAATTGACTACATAACAGAGGGAGATCAAAAAAATACCTGGATTCGGCTAAAAACTCTGTGAGGGCTTCGCCGCTGTACTTCTCCTCCTTTCCCTCAGCTCTATTGGACGAACGCTGGAGGCGGAAGGGAGAAATGACGCGCGGCGACTGCAGGAAGGGATTTTATAGGGGAGGGCAAAAAACCGCCCTCCCCCAGGGCGGCGAATGGCTATAACCCGCCCTGGGGGACGGCGGCGAATGCCCAGCATTCGCCGCCGTCCCCCAGGGCGGCGAATCCACGTGGCCTCCCCGGGGCTAACGGCGGCCGGCGCCGTTAGCCCCGGGTGACGGGGATGCCATTCGCCGCCCTGGGCCACGGCGGTTTTTAAATCCCGCCGTGGCCCAGGGCGGCAAGAGGGTAGTTTTGCAAATGATCCAAATCGAAAATTAGTTTTGTAAATTAAAAAAAATTAAATTAGTAACAGTAAAAATTCGGGAAAGAAGCGTGGGTCTCGAAGGCCCACAATTTTTTCCTAGAAATGTCGGGCTGCGCCGCTAGTCCTCCAGCTCGTGCACCCGTGCTAGGTTTGCTCGGCTTTCTCTCTGCTCCGCCTCGCAACGGCGACGTTGCTGCAAGTGCCGCAGCCGCCGCGATCTTCCTCTTCTCCCCAGTCCCCACCGCCTCCGCCACCACCATGGCTTCTATCTTGGCGGCTCTTCCTCGACTTCGGCCACCACCACCACCGACGAGACAGCCTCGATCTGCACCACCAACCACCATGGGCCCCAATCTGCGCCTCCATCGGCTAGGGGGGCTCAATCTGACAGCAAGTCCACTGCCCTAGCACCATGGTCGTCGCTTCTTCTAGCGCATGTGTGATACCGCAGGCGGCGCGCGTGAGCCGCAAACATGCGCCACCGGTGAGGACAGCGAGGGAGCCCTCTATGCTACTGTCCTCTTTGAAACCCTCCCTGGCATCGCCACCTCTGATAGGCTAGCAAGCCAAGCAAGTAGCTAGGGGCCGACGAGGCATTGCTACAAACACCTCGGTGGCTGGTAGGTTGAAGCATTTTGTGATTTCTTTCTTGTGTGCTCATGTGATTGAATGATAGCCAAGGTTTGTTTATTAAAATTTTGGGGATTTCGAGCTTTGGTCATTTGATTTTCTTCATATTTTTTTGTGGACCATGGGAATTATCGGGCTCTTGCTGACAGCTGCTAGGTTCTGTTGAGAAATTTTGTTGAACAGTGTTATCTGATTTGAATTTCCTATTGGTCTGTCGAATTTGGCACTGCAGCTCCAAATTGATGTTTCGGTATGACTTCTATGTCTGATGCAATTTTCATAATTATCTGTTGGATCAGCAATGAATCTTACTTGGCTAAGGGCCCGTTCGAAGGTAAATGTTGAGGCTAAAAAGTTTCCTGTTTGTCATGAGCACGCTTTTTAAATCACTAAACGGTATATTTTTTGAAAAAATATTCTATCTAAAAGTTATTTTAAAAAATCAAATAAATTCTTTTTTCAAGTTTATAATAATTAAAATGCACTAATGGTTTGTTTCATTTTACGTGCGCTGAAAATTTTAGCCAAAGCTGTAGCTCCGAACTCAGCCTAAGAAAGCTTTCGAACCAGCTAGAGCTGCCGAGCTTATTTTGACATGCAAAATGAGATGAGTTATTAGCACATGATTAACTAGTATTAACTATTATAAACTTAAAAAATAAATTTATTTGATTTTTTTAAAGGACTTCTACATAGAAATTTTTTGTAAAAAGATGCATTATTTAGCAATTTAAAAAACGTGCTCATGAAAATCAATGAAAAGCTTAAACCATAAGCTATTAAGGCTGCATCAAGAAAAATCATTAGCACATAATTAATTAAGTATTAACTACTAAAAACTTGAAAAATAGATCTATTTGATTTTTTAGAGATACTTCTATATAGAAAATTTTTAAAAAACGTATCGTTTATCAGTTTAAGAAACAGATTACGGAAAATAAGAAAATAAGCAGAAGCTTGAAGCATAACTGAACGGTGCTTAAAAGCCTACAACTAGGTGTTCTAAGGCAAGGTGTTCACTTGTGCATATGCACGTACGTAAAACGAGAATATGATTAATTAAGTATTAGCTATTATAAATTTAAAAATAGATTTATTTTTTTAAAAAGAAATATATATTTTTTTCAAAAAAAATCATGTTTAACGTTTTGGAAAGCATATTTACCCAAAAAAAAGATAATAAGCACAAGTCAAAAAATAAGCAAACACTACCTAATTCTTCTCCCAAACAGTTTGGCTACAAAGGATTTATATTTCACTAGTATTTTTGGATCGCCCAAATTTACAGGTGCATTTGCATTACAGGTAAAAAAAATATTGAGGGATGACAAGCTGGGCCTTATCAACATTAAAAAGTGCCGATCGATGGTGTGGTGGTAATACGGAGGGAGTAGGTTTGATGAGCGATCCTGTCCTGTGTGGTGGTCGCGGCGGGCACGGCCCCGTTCTTCGCTGCCCGCAAGCGACGAATGTCCTAGGTCGTCGAATCCCATCCCATCCGACCTGTGATCCTGCGACAGAGAAGCAGCACACGTGTCCGCCAGCGCTTGTTGTTGCGTGATACGGATGATTGGTTGGCGATCCAAAGGCCAGATGGGCCTACCATATCTCTCTCTTGCCCTTGCCTTTCTTTTTGTTTTACTATAAAATTTCTGCTCCCGTCGGCCGTCGTATAGGTTAATTAATCGGAGACCTTTCCGTACGCAAACACAAGAGCTGTCAACCGATGGTTAGTTCGGTTGGCATGCACGGACAATCAACTTGATACGCTAGCTGCTGGTATTGGGGTCAGCCTGTTCACAACCCCTGACTCTGCATATAAATATAGAGTTTAAATTGGCATGTATTTCCTTCGTCTTAAAATAAAAAATTTAGTAATAAACATAACATATTATAGTGCTATGAATGAATTTAGATAACTATTTGTCCAGATTCGTAGTACTAGGATATAGTCTAAATTTATAGTATTGGGGGTGTGTTCTTTTTTACACATTGGCTAAGCCACTCCCTCTGTTTTCGTTAGCTCGTTTTTCAAACTATTAAACGGTATATTTCGTACAAAAACTTTTTATATAGATGTTGCTTTTAAAAATCAAATAAATTTATTTTATAAGTTTATAATAATTAAAACTTAATTAATCATACGCTAATGGCTTGTCTCTTTTTCATGTCACTGAAAAGCTTTAGCCATTCTTGGATTCAAACACAGCCTAGGATATGTAATATGCGATACTAGTATTTTTTGTATTTTGAGACGAAAGGAGTATATGAAAACTGTGCCGAGAAACTCTTCATACAGTTGCTGTAGTTATGTTGTAACGTTTAGAGCCGTCAAATATTCTTTTCCTAACTTATGTCTGCAAAGAGAAAAAAATGTTGTACTTACCTGGTGGGACCACCTTGTCAGGTAACAGGTGTAAAGAAAAGGTCTTCGATCGTTCGTGTTTTGTTTGGTGCCACACTGAACCTACCAAATATGCTCAAGGAATAGACCAAATATTTTTCGAGTACTTCTATCGTAACAAAATCAGGTAACCCTATAAACAATAGCAAAATAATAAAATCCAGATATCTCTACCTTCATAAAAATTAACAGTGAAAGAACACTCAAAACCTTGTAATACCGATTCTGGTAGCAAACTAAATATATCCGTTTTACATGTTGTAGCCTTAGCGATAATTCGAATCTGGATGAAGAGGTGAAAAACACCTCTTTTTCATGAATACGTTTTTCGAATTATCAAACCGGTGTGTTTTTTATAAAAATATTTTATCTAAAAGTTGCTTTAAAAATTATATTAATCTATTTTTTAAGTTTAAAATAATTAATACTTAATTAATTGTGAATCACTTCATTTTACGTGATCTCTTTCTTGTTTCTTCCTCTCACCTTCAAACTATTTCTTAGGGACAAGTGCAATAGAATGATGCTTAAAGAGGTGCTACATCTGAAAGCGCCGTTACAAGAGCTCTAATCTCCAGCGGAAGTAACGTTTAAAAGTTCATAAACTGCTTGTAAAAACGTATGCTTAGCTCTAGGCGTCATATGCCTGGTGAAGCGGCAGCAACTGCATGCTACTCTCCAGCGTGACCAAAAAAAAAAAAATCATGAAACTGCTCCTAAACACCTACTTAAGCGGTTAATTGCACATGCCCTTAGGGCAAGTGCAACGTGAGCCTGAAAGTGAAAGGGAGGGGCTCCGCTCGCAGCTGATGCCTGGATAAAAACTCCTCTTGTTTTATATGAATATGTTTTTGAACTACTAAATGATGTGTTTTTTAAAAAATTTTCTGTATAGAAGCTGCTTTAAAAAAATTATATAAATCCATTTTTCAAGTTTACAATAGCTAATACTTAATTAATTATGTACTAATGATTCATCTCGTTTTACATGATCTTCTTCTTCCTCTTTACTCATCTTCAAACTCACCCTTAGAAGATTTTAGCCTCTCCAGAACAGGAGCCAACCATGCTTAGACAAGGCTAAGGCCCCATTCGCAACTAGTGATTAGGGTAAAAACTTTCCTCGTTTTCTGTGAGCACGCTTCTCAAACTGCTAAACATGTGTTTTTTACAAAAAATTTTCTATCTAATAGGCGCTTTAAAAAATCATATTAATCTATTTTTCAAGTTGCAATAAGCTAATACTCAATTAATCATACGCTAATGGCTCATCTCATTTTGCGTGATCTTTTTCTTCTTTTTTTTTCTCACTTTCAAACGCTCCCTAACGCTAAATTTGTGGGAGCTGGAGAATATTAAGCTGGTTCTAGTGAGTAGAAGAATAGAAAAAAGGACAAATCAAAAACATTTGGTGGTGGTAGCTTTTGGCATTTTATTTAGCAGAAAGTGAGGCCCACAATTTTGGGAATGGGAGAGGCCAAACATTGCAGTAAATTTTGAGAAACTAGCATCTTCTTACGTGGTAGTGAGATAAAAAAAATTAGTCCCCTCACGTTGCACATACCTTGTCAGATGCAATACATAAGTTATGTTTTTATGCTAATTATGACATTAGATTTGTAATTTTGTGAAGTGTCCATAGGTTAATCATCTTAGTATCCATAAGACATCAACCTGATGTTTGCATAATTTTATTTTTATCACGTGGAAGATATACAGACACAATTATTGTACATAGGAGACAGCCAGACAGGCGATGACTGGAGCTAGCGATAGCTAATATGAAATGTTTACTCTTTTATGAATAAGGGGAAATGTTACTCTTTTATAAAAAAGGCAGCGTTGGAAGGTGAGGGAAGGAAAAGAAAACTTTCTCTTTTTTATGAGCATGTTAAACGATGTATTTTTTAAAAAATTTTATATAAAAGTTATCTTAAAAAATCAAATAAATCTATTTTTTAAGTTTATAATAATTAAAACTTAATTAATCATACACTAATGACTCACCTTGTCTTATGTAATCTCCTTTTTATTCTTTTTCCCTCGCCTTCAAACACTCCTTATGAGTGGCACTTGTTTTCTCAAGGAGACATATTTTTTGCAGTCTAGTCGGTGAATTAGATCACACTAATTTACTTAAATTAGACAATGTGCCTATTGAGTAAATATAATTTGGAGAAAGAAAATCGTTTACAGAATACTCACTCCATCCAACAATGATCAACGTGGAGACATGAATGCGGTGGAGTTGACTGAGACGGCAGGCTCATGTAGTCGTCGCTGCAGTTGTCTTTCCAGGAGCCACAAAAGATCTTCTGCGCCGCTTCCGCTGTAACAAGGTTGGCTTGCCAAATGTCTATTTTCCAGAGAAATTTGATAGGCCACGTTTTATCACCGAGAACTTCTACAATGAAAGTTTAGGCCAATTTTTAGAATGCAGGAGTTTTGTAAGGTTTCATAAGAATGCAACTTTATTTGCACATGAATCATAGAAAATTCCTAGGTTTTAAGGAGGTCTTAATTAGAACGCATGATGACTTGAAATAAATCCTATAAGATCTAACAAATGTGGATATGTTTGAGTAATTCTATAAGTTTCTAACTCACGAAGGTCCTCACACTAAAAATTATTTTGAGATGTACTTCCGATTTACATGTACATCCAAAATCATTGTGTTATTAATATCAACCATCAAACATCCTATGTGTAGTATTTTTTTTCTATTCTACTTTTTTTTTCATTTGCAAAAGGAGACTCCATGGTCTCAACTGCAGTATGAATTTTTCCCTGATAATTTTACTGTTAACCTAAACCATTGAACATTCATATCTTAATTATTTTAAGTTATCTTGCCAGGTCATGTTTGCATGCGATCTGAGAGCAGCACGCCTCTGCACGTTGGATCCGATCGAAAAATCTCAGGTTGGTGTGTTTGGCTAGACTTGGATTATTCTTCTTCAATCACAGTTGGCTGGCGGGCTCTTGAATTGGCTGGCTGACTCTCTGTCGCTTTCTCTATTTGCATGTGTCTCACTCTCTGTGGAAAAGAGCTAAGAGGGTTGCAGTGCTCAACCGCCTAACCAATTGAGCTCCTTTGATACTTCTCGCCCATAATAATAAGAAAATGATAGCACTGAACTTTTTTTTCCAAGGGGATAAGGTTCTAACGATGTCGAGCATGTTTGGTGCTTACATATATGGAAATCTTTTTTCAATTTGGATATTGTTCGAATTATTGTTATTAGAGTTGTGACAGAAGAAACGATTTCTTGCTTATTAAGAATCATTGTGATCACCTTTACGTATAGTCCCATTCTTTTGGATTTACGGACTATGGATTATCGTAGGTATACTTTCTAATTTTTTAAATAGCATGACTTTTAAAAAACTTTTTCACTAGTACTTCTTAGAAAGCTTTTTAAATTAACTTTTCAATGTTTAATTTATTCGTTTGTACCATCAAATAATTGTTAGAAACCTAGTCTCATCCATCAGCTACAGAGATTAGGCCTCTGTTCGATTAGTGGCTTGGGCCTAGGTCACACTCTTGGTAATGAGCCAACCAGCATTGCCCTAACTTTAGCATGTCCGAGGAGTAGTTTGAAGAATACATAGTTTTGTTTGTCTTTGAGACAAGTTTATTGTAGGAACAAAAACCAGAAAACCATACGAATATGAGACAAGTTTATTGTAGGCTACCACAGTATAAAACAAAAATTTCTACCGCATAAACCAGGAAACCATGCGAATATGAGACCATAGATCATTACCACTCGAAGCACGAGGCAACAAGAGAAGAGTCGGAGCATATTGATCCGACGAAGTGCGTGATGATGTAGATGCAGTAGTCGATCTCAACAACCCGATCGTCTCCTACTCGCACGAGCATCTTCTTCTCACGCGATCACCTTCTCGCATTCCCACGCTGATCAACACCACAACGCAACAGCGTCTCTACTGGTATCCACACGTCCAAGGTGAAACACCGTGCGCAGATGTGCTAGCGCCTGCACGTGGCTAGGGTTTGACTCATGGGAAGAGGTGTAGCCAGGGTTTTTCTCAAGGTAGTTCTCTCGTAGTGCTTACGTCCTCCAACCACTCACCACTGGATATACAGAGCTTTTAACTAGGCCTCATAGGTTTATTAGGAACTCGACTCAGATCCCTATCTGAATTGAGCCACACTCGGACCTCTATCCAAATATGTTGTTCCAACCTGTTAAGTGCGCGATGTCACGCATAGAAATTCACCAGAATTTCTAAAGCTAATTTATGTAATAAATCCTTGTCCAGGAATCAGCCGAGGTACATAAATCGACAATTTGATAAACATAATCAAAAACGATATAACGATAAATACTTACAACAGAGGCACTTAGTTTTTACACCGAAGAAAACAGCAGCGGAATGGCAACTAGCGGAGTCTCAACACCAAGCCACAGGCAGTTCAACTGGGGTATAAGCCAAACACCAACTTCTCCTCCATGCAAATCTTTACTCTGATAATTGCAATAATGCAAGACTGAGTACCACACCGTACTCAACAAGCCACACTAAGAAATGCAATGTAATACAACAGGATCCTAAAGAAAAGCCATAGTATGGCTTATTTGCACAAAACAACATTTAAACATTTGCACTTAAAAGCATTGAAAATAGTATAGTTTAATTAATAATCAATATTAACTCAACCACTGAACAGCGCTCTAACGCAGTTCAGACCCAAACCATAACTCTTCAAACTGGAGTTATCAAGTTCATCATTTATTATCATCATTAAATAGTGTGAGACTAATCATAGAAAATATTGTTAGGCTCGCCCGTAACCGTGAGCACGGCTATTCGAATAGTTTTACTCTAGCCAGAGGTGTACCAATTTACCCACAAGACACAATTCCACAACACATCACTGTGCACCTTAATACCACCACGGTACCTCAGAAAGGAATTGTGACAGGAATATCCATGTAATTCGCACAATAGGAAAGCCTCCTGTCAAGCCTCTGGTCTCCGGTAGGGGTGATCAAATAACTTCCCGCAAGACGGCTCGACGCCAAAATGCATGGTCTTATTGACACTGCCATGTGTGGACTTATACTAGCCACAAACTAAGTCCTGGTGCCTCCTATTGAACTTGGCACACTTCAATTTCTGCTATCCCATTCTAGTTTGTAGTTAGCACGAGTGTTGCTTCGCAACAAGTAGTCCGCGAACCAGTCCTTAACTGTCATGAACACCGTTAGCAACATTCACAACCCTGGTGCTCACAACCCACCATTTAGTCAAATTTTAGCTGTCACATTTAATTAACCAACCACAACCAACTGTCGTGAGAAATATAGCCATTAAACATTAATTATTCCATAAGTATGGCATTAGTTATCCCACATAAAATGACGCTACAGTTTCTAGGTATGGCTAAGCAAAAGCTAAATAATCTAGATAGATCAATAATTAATCATCTAGCTGGTCAATATTAATTATCCAGGGTATCAAGATAAATGTATCAATCACAAAATAGCTATAATCAAGGAATATAGGATAATAAATAAATACCCGTAATGACATTCCAAATCTTGCATGCAATAACGTTAAAATAAAATAGTTTTCACAACTGGGATCAACATACTCAAGGAGATTATTGTGTGACTTGTCTTGCAATCGAAAATGTCTTCGGCAAATCTTATAAACTCTTCCTCGATCTTCACTTCTCTCTAAATCGGTGAAATTACGCAACTATACGCAAAAGAGTAAAATTCTAAGAAACTCCAAATAAACAGTACATAAAAAGTAAATAAACAGGTAGATCATAATTTTATATGAATTTAGGAAGAAGAATAGGTCGAATCGGAGTTCGAACGAAAAAGATACGGCCTCCGGAAGTTCAAATTCGGAGAAAATCCGAAAAGAAAAGAAAAAGAAATATCCTTGGAATATTCTGTGGGCACCCCGGAAGTGCATTATGGAGAGTAATTATTATGACAACGCGAAATATCTAGATGGATGGGGTCTCGAATAAAAACCGAATAAATGCGGTAACCATCCATCCTTATCGCAGCCTTGCCATAATCTTTACCCATTCCCAATACAAATCCAATGCGCCGAATTCAGAAATAAAGAGATATTTGGAGAGTTGATTCACCAGTCCCAAACGGCGAAGTGTGCCCGTCAAACCACACGAAGGTAGCGACCAAACACGATACATACTTCTGGGGACATGGTCTACGATTGAATCAACGTCCATGCATCTCATCATTTCTAAATTCATACTCATGTTCAGCTAGTCCTCAGGAAAGAGACTAACTTCACACTTTCATCGCAAGCAATTGATAAACATCACAAGTACTCTAAATACGGATAAACGAGCAGCAGAGTTATATATATTATATAGAGGGCTCACACCCTAATTCATCACAAAGTGACACAAAAGATAGCAGCGGAAAATATAAACGTAAAAGATAAAACCAGTGGTGCCAATACCAAACCACAGAGCAACGACTGGGGATAGAGCATAACTTCGACTACATATTACCCTCGCCACCCTCGGCGGGATAATAGTAGACCACACTAATGTCATCGTTGTCCTCACCTGAAAGATGCAGCGTGAGTACACAAGTACTCAGCTAGACTTATACAATAATAATAGAACAAAGGAGTAATGCTAGTCTCTACATCAAGAAGTATGGCTATGCCAATTTGATTTTGCATAAAGCTGATTTTATTGAGCAAGTAATACATTTAAAACATAAGCATTTGTGAAATAGCTCAATCTGAAAATTTAGAACAACAAGCTTGTAGTTCTGAAATGTAAGTAAACATGAGCACAAACCATGCTCTAATCATCATCCATGGGTCACCATTGCCCAAACAATTATGCTACACAAGCATATCATCTTTCATGACTAAACCAAGTCATATTTAACATCAAGGCCTTTTATATAAACCCATCCATCCATGACTATCCTAAGTCATAGTATAATAACATACTCCCATAACCACATATCCCAAGTTGGATGCTAACATGAGTAACTAACACATCAAGCGGTCGTCCTATAACCGTGGACACGGCTATTCGAATAGTTCTTACTCTGATCAGAGGTGTACATCTTTACCCACACGATGTGATAGAGGCCAAACGGCTACACTCTAGTTTGATCCATACCCGTCGGTACCCACACTCTACACATTGAGTGCGGACTAGAGGTCACAACAGAACCTTTTACATGCTTAGCCCCAACCACCTAAACCGCGTCTAGGCCCCCGACGACTTAGTCACGTGCGTGCGTGGTAACTAAGGTGGGCTCACCGTCGCGGGAGGCACCTCCGGCCAGAACCAGGCACGCATGAGGCCCTCCAAGGATTCTCTGTCCTCACGACTGACAGACAGGTGTAGATGGTCACAGCCTCCCGTGCTACTTAGTTAAGCTGTCCCATACCGGCGTGTGAAAGTACGTAGGGTGCTTGAATAGACGTCAACATGTTCGGTCCTTAACGACCTAGACGGAGCTACATGCATCGGGGAAACACCATCCCTTCATCGCTCTATCATCCGTCCAAGTCAAAAATATTCTTAATTATAAATCAGAAGTTATTCTTTTCAGATTTTAACCCATCCATTCGTATTAAACTAGTTTTGAACCGATAGCTCCATCTATCGGATTTTTCTAAGTCTAGAACTAAGTATGGCTAAGCATTCGATAAAATAAAAATATCCCAAAGTCCTTAATCAGGGGTGACAAGGTATAAATATGAAATCAACAATCAAGGAACGGAAATGCATTCAATTGGGTAATATTGACTCTACCCGTTTTCCCATTTTGAAAAGACCGAAACATGCATATAGATATTGCTTTCGCAAACAAAACAATTTATTGAAAATATAGGTTCAATATACTTAGATGCTTGCTCTAGATGCTTGCCTTGCTGCAGCGAGTGGTCACACTCAACTTCTGGTTCTTGCTCCACGTACTCCGAATTGTCTGAATCTACCGATAAAAAGCGAATATACAAATAAGAAGCAATTAAACATGTCTATGCAAAAATGATCAATAATTATGAGATAAATACAGTAGGTAGGGCATGTCCTAACAAGATTTTAGGAGAAAGAACCAAGTCATTTGTATCTCTGGATTGGGAGATACAAAAATAACAAGACCCTAAGGCTGAAAACGGCAAAAGCCAAAACTATAGAAAAACCCTAAGTGGAAAATATATACTTGTATTCTCTAGTAGGATTTTATGAGTGTGAGCATTTTTATGTGAAAATACATATCTTCCTGGTTCCGACAAAATTTGGTTCACTGAAATTTGATTTAAAATGATTTAGTTGTGAATTTTACAAGTTTCTCAAAAAGAAAGGATAGAAAAGTACTTAGGCCTATTTTGGGAGGTAGTTTTGTCAAATACAAATTATCTACAGCAAAGGTTACAATTTTCTGAGTTAAACACAATTGGTTCGATATTTTTAGCAGCTAGGATGAATTTTCTAGAAATTTATCAACTTTTGGGTTATAAAGAGGTATATAATAGATATTTCCATTTTTAGAGAAAAAATCCTACACAGAAGTTCTCACTTTTTATTTTATAAAAATTAAAGAGAACATTTTTATGAATCCATAGGAATTTGGTTCACCTCAAAAGGAGTTATAATGGATTTTATAGAAATATCTCAAGTTCTTAAGCACAAAATAAGTTATTTTTGCTTCATATTATTTTATGGATATTTTCTGTACAGAGGTGGTCATATTTTATTTGACAGCATTAAAGTTCACAAAATTACAAAACTAACAAAATTGGTTTCACTCAAAAAGGAGCTAAAATGAAAAGGATATGGATTTACAAAGTTTAACCATTTTTCTGTTGTAAAATAAATTCCTTAATCTTTTTCCTAATTCTTTCTTCTTTTCTCTTTTCCTCTAGCTCGGGCCCACATGCCAGCAGCACAGAACAGGGCAGGCACAGCCAGAGCGGAGGCGGCGGCGACGGCGATGGCGGCGTCAGCTCGGGTGGTGGCCAACAGAGAAAAGAAAGAAGGAGACGAGGCGAACACATCTGTGGTGGTCTTGTGGCCGACGGTGGCCGAAATCTCGCCGGCGGCGAGGATAAGCAGCGGATGCTCTCGAGTGCGTGGTGCATGCGGCCTTGCGGCTATTATTTCGAGAGAGTGAAGTATGCAGAAGTTCCTATGGGTTCCCAGGAAGTTTACCATGCACTTACCCGGTCTGGAGGAACACTGGACAGCGGCGGCGATGGTGAGAAAGGCTCGGCAGCGGCGGAAATCTTCTGGACGACGGTGGCAGCTCTCTTCAGTCGGCCTGCGGCTAGGACACGGTGTCTACCATGTTATAGACTCCCTAAAGACGGCTCCTGTACAATGAATCGACACGGGGCTCACCATAGGAGGAGAAATCGACGACGGCGGCAGGCGGCCGGACTTGGGAAAGACGACGCCGATCTCCTGGTACACGACTTTACGATTCGATTAGTAGAGGCCAGAGCCTCCTAGGACCACGGCGATGCTGGCGGCGAGGTGCTTCGGGCTGGGATCGTCGGAGCTCGCCGGAACGGCAACAACCTGAGCGGCGGCGCTCTGTAGGATGGAGACGGTGCACGGCGGCAATCTCGGCCAGCGATCCTAGGGCCAAGAAGTGCGAAAATGGAATGGTTAATACTTATAGATCACGTTCTTGGGGTCGAGGGATGATCGAGCTCACCGGAGCTAGTTCAAGCTCGGTCGAACACCCTCGGCAGAGGAGAAAAGGGGAGTTGCCGCCAGTGATCTTTGGGGTCTCTGTGGGTTTCTCCGGTAGGAATGTGAAGAGGATGAGAGGAAGAGATGGCTGGCGTGTTTTGAGGCGAAACGGCCGAGGTTTCCAATGGTGGAGCTCCTCTCTATGCTTCTGTGTTGTGAGGGAGAGGAAGAACAGGGTGCTGACACGTTGGCTCATGCAGGTGCTGAGTTGCTCCATTCCACAATGCCTTTGGTGGGTCCCACATGTAAGGCAAACATTGCTCACACACTCTTGGTTAGGTTTAGTCTATGACTTGTGGGCCCTTGTAGTAGAAACCTAGGAAGAAGAGAGGAGTATGGGTAGGAATGTTGGTGAAACACACTGTCCCATACTGTGCTATGGCTTACAAGTGGGCCAGAGTTTTGTGGGTCCCACTTGGAAGTGACTTGAGAGAGGAGAAATCTCTAGAGACTAAGTCTGGAAAAGTGTGCTAGATAGCTGTCTTGCATCTGTGATCTCAGCAGGTTACCAAGGGGTATAATTCATGGAAAAATTATTGGAGGTAGAGAAAGATGTGTTTAACCTGCTGACCAAATTTCAGGGTTAGAAGTGGTCTGGTTCATCTTTGGTGAAAAAACAAAGTAGGCATACTGATCTAGTTTTTCTGCAGTGTGATTTATGTCCCTAGGGCTTTGCTCTTATTATTTTATGTGATTTATTTGGGAATTAAATTGTGCAAAAATTACTGGTGGTAGGGTTCATGTTGGCACACACTTTGACAAAAGGACTCTGTCTAATTAGTCTTTATTTTTATTTGGTGAATTTTAGAAGTATACCTATTCATTTCAGCTAGCCTCCTAGTTTTGCTGTTTTGAGGGATTTTATTGAAGTACCAAATGAAGTGATAAAATCATGTAAAATTTACAGTGGATTGATTATGTGGAAAAGTGCTCACAGGGATTTTTCCATGATTTTATGTTTGACCAATCATTTTTAGAAAATCCTTAGACTGTACAAATGCATATGCATCCTATTATGAAAGTGCACTTTAAGATCCAAAAACAATTCAAAAGAAAGCCTGCACATGAAATGATACTTAACTTATTTGTCTCTATATTTTTATGTCAAAATTTTATCTATACATATTTAGTTATATTATATTTTCTGTTTCTTGTGAATTATCTCCTGAAATTAAATCTAGGGCTGTGACATATTCCCTCGGAAAATAATTAAATAAGAAATTATTTCTGATAGAATATTAAAACGAGACCCACTGTCATAGTCTAGGTTCATAGGGACTGGGTCCATGGACCAATGGGAGAAAGAGGAGTGGTGGACCGAATGATCTGGACTGCCACACGGCTAGAGAGGATGTTGTGGCCGCTGATTTGTCACTGAGTTGGATCAATGGTGTGGCGACCTAGGGCTGACGTGGCTGGCAATCGATGTCAAGGGGATCCAACGACCTAGATTAGATCTCGGGAATCGAACGGATGAGATCCGTTCCGAGGATTTTATGAGGATTGGATGACTTAGATTAGCTCGGGATAATCTGATAGTTGAGGAGGTTGGGGAGACTGTACGCCGGACCCTCCCAACGGTCACTGAGAGGAAACAAGGAGGGCCCACATGTCATACGGGGAGAGAAACCCTGTCTGTGGGGACCGCCGGTAGTGGCCCAGAGGCGAGGCGAGCTCGCTAGCGCTAGGGCACGGCACAGAGTGGCAGGATGGCATTCGACGGCGGCCTCGGCTACGTTCGGCGGGCATGGGCTGTGACGCCAGGATGGTGCGACGTTGCCCAGACTGCGACTATCGGCACAACGGGACTGGGGGTCCCCACAGTCGCGGGGACGCGTGGATCCTCTACCACGTCAGCTTCCCCGGGGGCTATATTCTGCACCGGCAACGGGCGGCTACCGCCTTCCTCCGGCCAAGTACCGGGGGGCCCGAGGACTGTGATCACCCCCGGCACCCGGGGCCTCGGTTCCGGTTCCGGGAGCCACTTCCCGTGCCCGAGACCCGGCGCCCGGTCCCGGGCGCCGCTTCTCGTGCCCGGGCCTCGCCTCTCGATTCCGGGACCCGGGCACGAGCCTGACTCAAGTGTATCGGCTCTCCAACCACCCACATTGATGACGATGCGACGGGGCGTGACGCGCCTGGCTTCCGTGGGCCTGCTTCCTGTGCTGTCAGAAACCTTTTGACTATGAAGGCTCCTTTCACTGTGTAGTCAGAACCTTTTGACTATGCAGGCCCCTTTTGCCACGCAGCAGAGGCGTGCGCCGTCACGTCTCCCCGCTCCATCAACCAAGACGACTAGACGCTCCGTCACATCCCGTCACATCCTCATGTCCCGAAGACTAGGCCGCCCGCAGCCGACCTACCCCGACGTGGGCGTAGCAGGTGGCAGCAGGCGGAGACGTGCGACAAGACAGTGCTTTCTCTCTCTCTCTCTCATGCCAGGCACTGTGGATTCCCCTTGTGGATGATAAAAGGAGGATCCATGCCTCAGGCTGGACACACACACTGAACTAAGGGCCTCTAACTCTCGGCTCTCTGCTCCCGAGCTCACTCTCTAGCTACTGTTCTTCTTTCTCAGCTCCGGCAAGCGGGCTGAGCTCACCTTGTAACAGTCATACCACATTCATCTCCACATAGCATACACACAGGAGTAGGGTATTACGCCTCCGAGCGGCCCGAACCTGTCTAAATCCTCCTGTCCCTTGTGTGCCATCCTTTCTTCCATCGTTCGACCCTTCTTCCACCAGACGCCTCGTTCGCCTGAGAACTACTCCCCTGGCCGAATCTCAAAGGGGGGTCTTCGGACTTCCCGCCGTCGAGGTTTCATCCTCCGACAGCGACGGACGGCGGCGATGTCCCCAGCGACGACTGACCGCGGAGGGGCGGCACGAGAACGTCACCACGATGGCGGCAGAGAGGAACGGCAAGTGTCGGCGTTCGATCTAAGGTGTGCCGGAGGAGAAGGGGATGGGGCATCGATGGCCGGGGACCAGGTGCTCACCAATGGACAGAGACGACGACGGCAATGGCCCAATGGTGACGTTCAGGGGCGGCGCGACGGTCGCAGGATGACGACGTGGCGGCGATAGACGATGTCGAATAGAGGAGAATAGGCGGGCGCCGAGGTGCTCACCAGAGGCTTCGACGATGCACAGGGCTAGGACGACGACGGCAATAGGAGGTAGCGGTGCAGGAAGGGCGGTGCTGGCGACTAGAGCAGCGGTGGTGGAACATAGGCGACCGTGGCCTGGCAAGCGGCAGCAGAGGCGGCGGCGCAGGGCGAGCTGGCGGCGGCGGCTCTGGATACAGCGGTGGCACAGGGTGCAGGAGGCGGCGGCTAGGGCACACGAGGGGCTAGGGACGGCTATATATATAGGGCTCAGCTCCGGAGTCCCTAGGCAGCACAGGCGCGACGGCGTTGGCGTGCGGGGCGACGGCGGTTGCGCGAGCACGGCGGGGCAGCGAAGACAGGCCGGGGCGCATCGCAGGCCTGGCCAAGGAGGGGGTAGGGCAGCCGCCAGGCTAGGCCAAGCTCCAGCCGAGAGAGAGAGGGAGAGGATGCAGAGGAAGAAGAAGGTGAACTAGGAGGATGGAGACCGGGAGGAAGAAGGAGAGAAAAAGGAAAAGAAAAAAGAAAAGCTGGAAAAAGAAAAGGAGAAAAGAAGGAGAGAGAAGGTGGGGTTTTTGGGGATTTTTCCTATTTGCAAAATAGGGATTTCGGGACATACTAAACCCAGGAACTTCGGATTTGAGATTCTAAGGAGGCTTTAGGGTTCCGCGAGTGGCACAAAACCCTAGAAGAAAAAGGGAGACAAAGTTCACGATGAACGGGGAGACTTCAAAGGACTGAATCAGGAACGACCCGAACAGGAAAAAAGAAAAGGAATTTATTTTATATTTAATTAATTACTAAAAATGATCTTTGTCCCATTAAAATTAATTCTAGAGCTCCAAAAATTCCGAGAAAATTTTAGAGAGTTTATTAAATCATGGGGAATTTAACAGAAGTAAATGCCACCACGAAACATGAAGAATTTGTTATTATAAATACTTAAAATATTCTGACAAAACCTAGGGAATACAAAAGCATTCAAGTATTAAATTAAAAATTTAAACTTGGAATTTTAATATTGGAAATTTCAAAATTTTATTCAAACACTTTCTCAAACAAAATTTTCTAGCGTATTCTTGTATTTCTATTTACCCAATATTATTTTAATTACGAAAATTTTCAGGGTGTGACACACGACCCCGTAGGTTTATGTATACTCGGTTGCAACCCGAAAACGTCTTTTCGGTCCATGCATCAATACCGGTCTCTAGCAAGGCATATTAATCTACCGAGCATATACAAAGATCATATCGGTTGAACTTGTAGTGTATATGTGTATGAAACCTTTTGCCTTATGATATCGATTTAGCTTAAGACGATATATATGCCATCATTTCAATACCTCAATCATTCACTCGATCCTGTGATAGATTACACAACTTGTGATTGACTTCTCAATTACTCGGCATAATTATGCACTTCCATTATATATTACATCTAGGGGCCTAGAGATATCTCTCCCATTCACTAGGAGGGACAAATCACATCTTGATCATTTATATCCCAATGCATGTTTTATAGCAAACCCATAATCTACTTTTATAACTACCCAGTTACGGAGTAGCATTTAATAGTCCCAAAGTAGGCCACTACGCATGCTGGAAACCATGACGATCTTAGGTTATAAGGATTCTACACTAGCACTATTTGAGACTAATTGATGGTACATCATAGCTCTTGTAGTGCATCGGGTTAGGTCTATCCAACAACATGTTCTCCAACATGTGTCTATATTATTAATTTAGTATTTACATACTATGATCCATGAGACATGATCATTAGTCAATACATGCGTTGATCTTAGAATTACATTTGTTCCATATATAATATATAATCAGGAATCATTTAGAAATAGTAACATATTATATTAAGAGTCTTATGAATAAGTCACATGCTCCTTGATCACTAATAAATCATCTATATTAAGAAACACTTTATTCATAAATCCATAAACAGTGTGTGATATAATTATCTTTATGACTGCCTCTAGGACATATCACTGACATTTACCTTAAGGCCCTTTTTAATTTGGAATGAAACTTTCTATTCCTACATGAAATAAGTATACTCCTACTAAGCTCCTGTGAGTATCTTTTGGAACTCCTATGGGTCAAAAGAACCCCAAGAGTCTAGTGTTTGGTACTTCTAGCCAACAGTTCGTTGACTTTCAGTGGAACATGGAGTAAACAATTAGGAAGGGAACTGATTAAGAATTTCCTAATTCATATAGGGATTAAGTTTGTTCCAAAGGAGGCTTAACTGAATTTTGCTGTTGTCGACTTGTTTTTTTTACAATTCTGTAACCATTTAGAGCATCTTTATTTAATTTTCACCGGATCTTACTCCCAACCACTCTCCCGCTCTGGCAGTCCCCACATATCTATCATTAATAAAGAGCATTATAGTCCTTTTCCTTTAACCTTCATTTTTCCAAACAATCTCATGATCCCTTATATTTTTATTTTGGGATGGAGATAGTATCGTATTAAGGCATCTATTCGATTTTTATATCTTGGAAAGTAGATAAGGAGTTTAAGTGGTTTCTCAAAACGACTTTAACTTGTGAACTTTCATTGCAGTGCAATTTTGAAAACACCACCATGCAAGGGACCAAGAGATGGGCAAGATTGTATTTTCAAAATTCTTAAAATGACTTTAACTTGTGAACATTCATTGCAGGGGACCAAGAGAATGCTAATTTCATGTGAAAATCACTCAAGCTACAGTGATTAGCATTACAAACCTCAAATTATGAAGGAGGCCAAGCTCCTGCTCACCTCCCACTGTCTCCATCACTGATTAGCTCCAATGACACTTAGCTCACATCCTCCAACACGACCTCCTTCTTGTCTTTGGGCTAGAACGTCTTACAGGACAAATGAATATATTATATATTTAGTTACATCATTATGTCACATTACTACTGTCCACTACGTCAAGGTATATTCTTGTGAAGATTTCCAACATGGAATACAACTAAAAATAAAGTGTATAGACTGCCCAAATGAGCTTAGATGATAAGGCTTAGTTTGAAGGTGAGGGAATATGAGGAAGATCACGTAAAACGAGGTAAGCTATTAGCGTATGATTAATTGAGTATTGGCTATTGCGAACTTAAAAAATGGATTAATATGATTTTTTAAAGTAACTTCTATATATAATTTTTTTTTTAAAAACACACCGTTTAGCAGTTCGATAAACGTGCTTATGAAAAACGAGAGGAATTTTCATCCCTCTCTTTAGATTCGAACGGTACCTAAGACCACAATTCAATGGTTTGCGCGCTATGCTTTCGTTTTCTATTGTGTGGATGGTGGATTATGTACGGCAATAAGCTTAGGCATAACCACACATTCAATTGGTGCCTAAAGCAATGTTTACTATGCAGTCAAATTTTTATCTTATAACTAAATTGTTTTGTTGCAAAATTAGTTCAAATTTTTTATATTGTGTTTCAAATAATGAGGTTTAAGAAAAGGATCAGATCTAAACCTACAAAAGTGAGAAAAACAAAAGAGAAAAAACTATTTTCCTGTATGAGTACTAGAGAAAAGGAGAAAATAAATCTTTTTTCTTTTCTAGTATCGCACTCCGTCTGCACAGGAGCACATATCCTCGAGGACATATATATATACACCTGCGTTCTCCGTCCCGCAGCAGCTTCCGTTTCCATTCCCGATTCCCAACACGGCGGCATTTACTCCTCTCTCTCTCTGTCTCTCTCTTCCCCCACCCTCCCGAAGGCGCTCGAAGCAATCCCTCCCCTCTCCCACCCCGCGTGCGTTCCCCCGATCTGCTTCTGCCGGACGATCTGGCCGGCCGAGAGGCGACTCCCTAGGGAGGAGGCTCCCCCGCCCGAGCGGAGATGCTCTCGCTGCAGCATCAGGGCGGCGACCCGCGGCCGCAGCAGCCGGTTGCGGCGGCGGCGGCGCCGCTGGTGCTCGGGGGCGCGGACTGGCTAGGGTTCGGCCGCGCCCCCGAGCTCGACGAGTCCGTGGGCTCGTCGCCCGCCTCGTTCCTGCTGCCGCCCGCGCCGATCGACGCCAGGGTCCGGGCCCAGCCCGAGCCCAAGCCCAAGCAGCTTGGGGGTAAGGGGATTACTCTTTTTTTTATAAAAAAAATCTGTTATTCCTTTTATTTATTTTATTATGCTCTTGGATGTTTTCAAAGATCTTTCCTTTTTCTCTGTTGAGTGGGGCTGCGAATAGTACCTATTTTATTAGATTTGGGAGAGGGGTCTACTCCTTTTTTGGGAAAAAGATCCGGGCGGAGTAGGGGGATTCGTTACTTCTTGCTCTCTTTAATTGGTGGAAGCATATTTAGTTTTGGTTTATTTAGATTAAAAATTGCAACTTGGAGACTATCGTTTCCACTGAAACAAGCGGACAAAAATGGGTTCTAGGATATTTTATAGGCCACCTTATTTCTGGTGGTTTGTTCTTGGTTAGAAATGGTGCACCTTTTTATGTTTCGGTCCATCTTTGAACCTGTTATTCTCGATAGTGTTTTGCGTAAGCAGAATACCTATTAGGAAATGGATGTGGATGTTATCTTTTTCTGGTTCTGGAGATGGGTGAGCACTGAGCAGTTGAGTTACTATTGTGGTGGTGTCTCGATCTGTACCAGTTACTTGCCTAAACAAGACAAGCAAAAGTGCTCCAGAATCTGATTATTACTGGCAATAAAAAACTACAAAGGAGTTTCATTCTCTAGCTTTATTTATATTGATATAGATGCTAGGTCTAATTAAGATTTCATCGATTTATTTCAGCTGTTGATGTAGAACGACATTTGGCACTTGCGCATCAGAATTACCGGTCAGGAAAGTATAGAGAGGCATTAGACAATGGTAACATTGTTTATGAGAAGAATCCGCGGCGGACTGATAACCTGCTTCTTCTTGGAGCTATTTACTATCAGGTGAATATTGACTTGATGCCAGCTGAAGCATGTCTTCTTGCCTTCCACACAAATTTTCTGACAAGCTTTGGATTCCTTGTCTTTTGCAGATACGTAATTATGATATGTGTATTGCAAAGAATGAGGAGGCTCTTGCAATTGATCCAAACTTTGCAGAGTGCTATGGCAACATGGCCAATGCATGGAAGGTAGTTTGGTGACATAAATCATGAAAATAATTGCCAATGAGTAAATATTGTTTGAAAGTCCATACTCTATCACTCTAAAATAGATGCGATATATTTTCCTATGCAGGAGAAGGGTGATGTTGATCTTGCAATCCGTTACTATCTAACTGCCATTCAGGTTTGCTTCTGCTGTGAATCACATTTCCTTATTTTGCTTTTCTTATTTCTTTTTTCAACCAAAGAAATTCTGTTTCATTTGGTTCAAGTGTATTGTATAAATTGCTTTTGGGTCCCCCAATGCTTGTCACAGGGTTGTCAAATTGTTGGGCATGGTCTTACAATGTCATACATTAAAACTGATAGAGAATTGAGTTGGCACCTACTGCTGATATGATTCCAGTGTCCATTGCAATCTTTACTTACATTTTTGAAATCAAAGCTTTATCAGTTTTGATTTGAAATTCAAACTTTTATCAATTAACAACAATCAATTCTTTGTTTTCTGCTAATATAATTTTAGGATTGAGGCTTCCATATTTGTTTTTTTGGTAAATGTTGCTATTTTATTGGTAGATCTTATATATTCTTTTGAAACATCTAGGACTGTGGTCTTATCCTTGGCTCCATTGGAAATAAGTACTTGAGAAGCATATTTTATTTGCTCCACGTGATTTGTCTCGATGATCTTTTCTTGTTTTGATATGTATTTGAACTTATGCACATATTTTCCGGTATTTTAGCTGCGGCCAAACTTCTGCGATGCTTGGTCAAATCTTGCGAGTGCATATACACGGAAGGGGAGATTGAATGAGGCAGCTCAATGCTGTAGGCAAGCACTTGCAATCAACCCTCGATTGGTATGTATTTCTGAAATAGTTGGTAGGACTGTTTTCTTCTTGTTGGTAGGATTTTTTTCCTTCTTTAAACTGATGCCAGTGTCACTTATTTAGGTTGATGCGCACAGCAATCTTGGAAATCTGATGAAGGCCCAAGGCTTTATTCAGGAGGTGAGATTTAGTCCTGGATACCTGTAGCCACTCTTTTCATCTGCTCTTTTTTATATTTTGAGTTTGCGCTATCCCCCATTATTTCTATGCACTGATATGCTTTTTTCCACACTCTTTTTTTTGACCCCTTATGTACATATTTTTTTTTTGTTCCCATACTATCTTATCGATAAAGTATTATATGTTCTTCTGCCTTCTTTTTGTTGATTTGCCAATTACATATGTTTTATACTGTCGCAAGGACCATACTGAACATCTATATTCTACTTAGGCTTGTTATTTGTATGATTGGTAACTTCTAGCAAGAATCTTGCCCTCATGCATGCATGCTTACATATGCTGTGATTTGACATATTAATTCATTGTACTTGAAGGCATACAATTGTTACATTGAAGCGCTACGCATAGATCCACAGTTTGCTATCGCATGGTCGAATCTTGCTGGCCTATTCATGGAGGCAGGGGACCTGGATAAAGCTTTACTATATTATAAGGTAAATGGCACAACTGTATATGTTTGAATTATCACGCTTTTTTTTGCAGCATTCATGTTTGATGCACCAACAACAACAACAACAACAAAGCCTTTTAGTCCCAAGCAAGTTGGGGTAGGCTAGAGTTGAAACCCAATAGGAGCCGCAGATCAAGGTTCAGGCACATAAATGGCTGCTTTCCAAGCACACCTATTCAAAGATAAATCTTTGGGTATATTTCATCCTTTCAAGTCCCTTTTTATTGCCTCCTCCCATGTCAATTTTGGCCTTCTCCTGCCTCTCCTAATATCACTGTCGCGCCTTAGGATTCCACTATGCACTGGTGCCTCTGGAGGTCTCCGCTGGACATGTCCAAACCATCTCAACCGGTGTTGGACAAGCTTCTCTTCAATTGGTGCTACCCCTAGCCTATCACGTATATCATCGTTCCGGACTCGATCCATTCTTGTATGACCACAAATCCAACGCAGCATACGCATTTCCGCAACACTTAACTGCTGAACATGCCGTCTTTTTGTAGGCCAACATTCTGCACCATACAACATTGCCGGTCTAATTGCTGTTCTATAGAACTTGCCTTTTAGCTTCTGTGGTACCCTCTTGTCACAGAGAATACCCGATGATTGACGCCACTTCATCCACCCCGCTTTGATTCTATGGCTAACATCTTCATCGATATCCCCATCTCTCTGTAGCATTGATCCCAAATATCGAAAGGTATCCTTCTTGGGCACTATTTGACCATCCAAACTAACACCCCTCTCCTCATGTTTGATGCACCATTTTTGTAAAATGGTTCTTAGATCCTGAATTGGATTTTTTTAGTTTAAATAGCTAGGTGTTTTACATAATGCTCCATACATTCCATAACTGGAATCACTCTTAATATTTGTGCTGATAGTTTTCCATATGGTTTTCCTCTTAATGAACTACTTATTGCACTTAAAGTGACCCAATTATGCATGTCCCAGATAAACTACTCATTCAAGTTTGATTATCTGCCATACTGTTTACTCGTATCTGAGAAGAAAAAAAACCAGTCTTGTATGGAGTACTAGTAACTGAAAAGTAAGAGTGGCCTATTTTTTTTTGGTGGAGGAAATATATGCTAGGCTATTATGGTTTTGAAGTGTGCACAAAGCCTTCTTTGTTTTTGCTATCTGCCAAGGCAAACGAGAAGTGTTTGATTTCCCTGATGTGATGCTTATTGTGGATTCAGGAAGCTGTTAAACTTAAGCCATCTTTTGCTGATGCATATCTTAATCAAGGGAATGTTTACAAGGTAACGTTTATGCTGTGAGTTATGATACAAGCATCTTGCCAGATAGCCTGCAACAGTCTGGGAGGATTTGAGCAAAAGTGGATCTTATTCTTTTTTGATATATTTGCATTTCCAGGCCATGGGAATGTCTCAAGAAGCCATTATATCATATCAGCGTGCAGTGCAGGCACGTCCTGACTATGCAATGGCTTACGGTGAGATTCATAATTCTTATTGTAGTAGTTTACTGAACCTTGTCTGATCTTTTCTGCAAGCCATTGTTTTTTTTTAAAACAATTCTAGACCTTTAAGTTCTTCTGCAAAAGACATGTAAATACTAATTAAATATTACCCCTTCGAGTCCATTTATTTAGATATTCATCATGGGTGAGATACGAACAAGCTTACAAGAGAATGGTCCTTTCTTTACCTTCAAAGTAGAGCCTTAGTATACCTCGTAATACAAAGGTAGGGGGGACATTTTCATGCAGGTAATCTTGCTACCATTTACTATGAGCAAGGCCAGCTTGATATGGCAATACGTTGTTACAATCAAGCTATAGTCTGCGACCCACAGTTTGTTGAAGCATACAATAACATGGTAAGCCACTGGGTCACATCCTTTTACTGTTGTTTGTAATTAAATAGTTGAATGACAAGCTTTTTATCTCTCTAGGGCAATGCCCTTAAAGATGCTGGAAGAGTGGAAGAAGCAATTAACTGCTACAGAGTATGATTTCTTGCCTTCTGTTGTACTTCTTGTTTTCCTGTCAGTCTCTGACTTACTTTTCTTGATGCAGTCATGCCTTGCGTTGCAAGCAAACCATCCACAAGCTCTTACTAACCTAGGAAATATTTATATGGAGTGGTGAGAATCCTATGCATGTCCTTGTATCCAATAATAATACTAGGGGAAAACTTTTCTCTAACTGCTAAATTGTGCTAGTAAGCTCATCCATACTCAATCCATTCCAAAATATCCTGCAGGAACATGATAAGTGCGGCCGCTTCATTTTACAAAGCGGCAATATCTGTGACATCTGGGTTATCTTCTCCTCTTAACAACTTGGCTGTGATATACAAGCAACAGGTTCCAGCTTGCTGTTTCCTTTTCTCCATTGCGCTTGTGGTTTAATGGACAAAAATTCCTGTAGTATTGAGTAGCTAATATGTTTCAAGAAACAAATTGAATAGCTTCTTGAACAATAATCTGCACCCATACGTCCATCCTAAATGTGCACTTTGTACATGCACCAGGGAAACTATGCTGATGCTATCACATGTTATACTGAAGTACTTCGGGTAGATCCTACAGCAGCTGATGCACTAGTTAATAGAGGGAACACATTCAAGGAGATCGGTAGAGTTAATGAAGCAATTCAGGATTACATTCAAGCTGCAACAATCCGGCCAACCATGGCAGAAGCCCATGCCAACTTAGCCTCGGCCTATAAAGACAGGTACGCACACTGTAGAGACTTTCTTTCTGGTATTTTATAGTATACAACCATAAACTGTGGACCGTACCTTTTCTGCAGTGGACATGTTGAAACAGCTATAGTCAGCTACAAACAGGCTCTTCATTTGCGTCCTGATTTTCCTGAAGCAACCTGCAACCTTTTGCATACTTTACAGGTAATTACTTCCATGTTGTCTTGGTGTAATCATCATAATTGAAAGTTTTCCTGTTATGCATATACGAAGTAAAAGATTCGAACTGAGGTTGTAGATTTGTATAGAGGCAAAGCTGGTCAGAACATATATGGGTATTGCTGACTACTCCCCACACCCAAACACACCCACACAAAAAAGAAATATTTGTAGAGTACCTGCAATATTAATTAGTAGTAATAAGTTGTATTTTACCTTGTTGTCCAGAACATCACTTGTGACCAGAGGGATTATATAGGAAAATTCATCACTTATCTTAAGCTGGTATCTGGCCCATTTATCTGCATAAACCTATTGGTTCACAATAAACGAACAGAAAAGGCACCTAGTACTTTATCCTAACAGGCCTAGTTTTTTGTTGCACTAAGTTTGGAACATGGTCTAATGCAAATTAGTATGAACTTGTCGATTGTCATTCATCAGTTATGAGTTATATGCTTTATAAAGTAAATTGATACAAAGAAAGTGTTCTCCTAGATGATCACATTGCAGGTGGATCCCTGATATAGGTCAGGTAGCCTGTCTTTGAACTATCTGCAAACCTTTCATAAAAGGATCTTAAGTTTTTACCTGGAATTTCTGCTCAGCCTTTTCATTTGCTGTAACTTTGGTTGTAGTCTAAATGTCATTGTTTCAGGCCAATGTCTTCCATAGTTGACCTTTTGGGAGGAACATAAAAGGTAGCTGTTTGTAACCTTCTTTTTGTTTGCTACAGTGTGTCTGTGACTGGGAAAACCGGAATGCCATGTTTCGTGATGTTGAAGAAATTATCAGAAAGCAAATAAAGGTGAACTTTTTAAAATAAATAATCAAATTCAAATTTTAAACTAAGTATAAAAGTATAAACCTTTTCCCGCAACTTATATATTTCATGTGATTACCTGTAGATGTCAGTACTTCCAAGTGTGCAACCTTTCCATGCCATCGCATATCCCATTGATCCCATTATTGCATTAGAGATAAGGTGCGGACCTATACCATGCTGTTCTTTACATCATTAATAAATAGTCTCTTGTTAATTATTGTTTTTTACCTACCAGCCGTAAATATGCTGCTCATTGCTCCTTGATTGCTTCTCGTTTTGGATTGCCACCCTTTGTGCATCCACCTCCTGTTCCTGTCAAAGCAGAGGGTAAACACTGTCGACTAAGGGTTGGGTATGTACTAGAATTCTCTCGTTTCTTGCTTCTGAAGGACTCCCTGACAGCGTAGTAATTGGGATTCCCTTGTTAATATTTCAGATATGTGAGTAGTGATTTTGGGAATCATCCCCTCTCCCATCTCATGGGTTCGGTGTTTGGAATGCATGATCGTGACAATATTGAGGTTGTTTCACCCCCCCCCCCCTCTCTCTCTCTCTCTCTCATATTGTTGATATGTTTATGCTGCATCGCTATGCGCAACTCATGTTTGGGCACAACAGGTCTTTTGCTATGCGCTGAGTCAAAATGATGGTACTGAATGGAGGCAGCGTATTCAGTCTGAGGCCGAGCATTTTGTGGATGTGTCTGCCATGACCTCTGATATGATTTCCAGAATCATTAATCAAGACAAAATACAAATATTAATAAACCTTAATGGTTACACAAAGGTAATACACAATGTTTGTGCTTTTTGTGAATGTATCTGTTCCCATTGCATATGCTTTGGTACTCGTTGGATATTCCTTTGCCATAATGGGCTCTTCTGTGCACATTTAACTTACTATCGTGGTGAAAAATTACACAATTCCTGCGACAATGTTGGCATCACATAGGACTTAACGGCCTTGCTATATAGTTATTTGTAAAGTTGGGACTTGGGCCGGGAAATATAAGCATCATCTTGTGTGTCCTTAGAAAGGAGTGAATTAGTTTGATTTGTTGTAAATTTACATCAATTTTTACCAGGGTCTTTTGCATTGATATTTACTACTTAAATCTATGCTTATGATTTAAACAGGGTGCCAGGAATGAAATATTTGCACTGCAACCAGCCCCCATCCAGGTTTCGTACATGGGGTTCCCAGGCACAACAGGTGCTGCGTACATAGACTACTTGGTTACGGATGAGGTATAATAGGATTGACTAAACATAATTATTAATTGGTTTTAGATTAATGTGGTTTCTTACAAGTTAAAATGATCCTGCAGTTTGTTTCGCCGACTTGCTATGCGCATATATATTCTGAGAAGCTCGTCCATCTCCCTCATTGTTATTTTGTCAATGACTACAAGCAGGTTCTTATGCCGTGTTATGCTATCTTTTGCCCTTCTCATCCCTATCATCTCTGATTTTCTGACCAAATCTCTGGTTGCCAGAAAAATCGTGATTGTCTTGATCCCATATGCCCCCATGAAAGATCAGATTATGGTTTACCCGAGGATAAGTTCATCTTTGCATGCTTTAATCAGCTTTATAAGATGGATCCAGAAATATTTGATACATGGTAACTGCTCACTGTATACATTTCTTTTCCTTTTTCTGCTTTGTATAGATTCCTATAGCAGCTCTGATGAACCAGAAGGATTTTTTATTGGGCTATGGGCCATCTGATTAATCTTTATCCCTTATTCCTAATTATGAAGGTGCAATATTCTCAAACGTGTTCCGAACAGCGCATTATGGCTTTTAAGGTTCCCAGCAGCTGGTGAAACTAGAGTAAGAGCACGTAAGTATACTGAAACTCCTATTTTTCACTTTTCAACTGTTAATTCCACCTGAATAGAAGGGTAGATAAAGCGTATATGTATCATGTTAAATGGTATGGAAAAACAACTTTTTTGCAGATGCTGCTGCGAGAGGAGTCAGACCAGACCAGATCATCTTCACTGATGTCGCTATGAAAAATGAACATATTAGACGCAGCGGATTGGCAGACCTTTTCCTGGACACGTATGCATTTCCTACCGACAATTTAATTTTTCTTTCAATGCATAAGCAAAATATTTAATGTTAGTGCTTATTTTATGTCCTTGTGTGATTTATTTTGGGTTATAGCCCTCTCTGCAATGCGCACACAACTGGGACTGACATACTGTGGGCTGGCTTACCAATGATCACCCTTCCACTAGAGAAAATGGCAACCAGAGTAGCTGGTTCCCTCTGCCTAGCCACCGGGCTAGGGGAAGAAATGATTGTTGGCAGGTAAGTATAGATGAAAGAATCATTAATTAAATTGCAGTTAACTATGTTATACTAATCCTGCCTTTTCCCTTTTGATTCTATTAGTATGAAAGAGTATGAAGATAGGGCAGTAGACCTCGCGCTAAATCCGGCAAAGCTTCAAGCTCTGACTAATAAATTGAAGGAAGTCCGCATGACTTGCCCATTATTTGATACAGCTAGATGGGTAAGTTCTTGCCTTAATATTTGTCACGCACATGTCCTGTCTAGATGGAAGTCCTGAATCTTAATTGGTTCTACAAATAAACTGTTTCAGGTACGTAACCTTGAACGTGCGTACTACAAGATGTGGAACCTGTACTGCTCCGGTCGCCACCGTGAGCCGTTTAAAGTGAGAGAGGATGACAATGAATTCCCATTCGACCACTGACATGCTTACATCACCGGCTGTGTAAATAAGGCGAGAGTTGTAGCATATGTAGCAATGTGACTGCTCCAGGCGCTTGTTTGATGCAGCCTGTCGTGCTGTGCACATCCCCCTCTTCGGAGGCGCGAATTATCCGTGTACACTACCAAAAGATTCTAGGAGTAGACTGTATTGTTATAACTATTGATACTAGTTAAGTCATTGCTGGTTCTGGGTGGTTTGCCTTGTACTATTTACTGTCTGAGGTGTTGCCGCGATGTCAAAGATACAGTGCATTATTATTAATATATTGTAATACAAGTTGCATTATGAATTTGTGATGCCCCATTTTTTGTTGATGTTCATATCATTCTTTGTCTTACAGCATGCCAGCATACTCACGGCCTCACAGATTAATGATGGATCAACACAGAAGAATTCTCGCAAAACATAGAGACAACATGCGAAAGTACAAAAGGGAGAACGTTACACGAGTTTGTTCCAAATTATTTGCAACAAGAAATTAAATCCAGCAATTATAAGGGTAGCAACAGTCAGTAAATTAAACACGCTGACGTTATCTTATTGTGACGACGAATTTTGTTTTTGATGCTTGAATATGTATTGAAAAGCAAGATAGTCGAAGGCTCAAACCACCCAATCACGAACAACTGGGGCTATGGGCAGCACCCCTCATCATTCATCAATTAAAAGTTGTAAGCATAAGCAGCAGCAGCAGCAACTCTTAATTAGTATGATCTTGTTGGTGCTGCTGTCCAACTTCCAGAAACATATGTGCCGTGCAAATGAAACGTACGTACACACGTGCAAAACCACAGCGAATTTCACGTTTAGTCAATAAATTGTTTGTGAACCAAACAACACACTAAAAAAGCTGCATTCCTTGAAACCAATCTCTGAGAAATTAGTCCATATTCTAGCGTTGGCCATCTTCCCTCAACACATCATCCCAGATGTCATCAAGGATAAGCAGGGTTCTTTTACCTCTAATATTGTTTTGGACAGTACCATGAAGGACATCCAAATTATTACCTTTTTATCTATCCGCATTACGAAAACAAGACTCTATAGCCCTTTTAGTTAAAATCTCTCCACACCAAAATCATCTGAGACACAGGTTCAAATTATTTGTGTTGCCTTCTGGATTTTGCCTGCAGTTTAGGTTCATGTTGTCTGAATTCATCCACAAGGTCGTTAACATCGTACTACATAGCATCCCTGAGTATCGAAACAATCTCAGCTATGTGACAACTATGGCTTCCCCACTCTACCCGTTCAATTAGATCACATATTGCAGCGAGAGTTTTACTACTAAGGTCTTGCAAACTTCTCAGCAACAGTAATGCTTTCTTATGATTTTCTATTGTGAGGCGCTTGTACATTTGGAGTGCAGGGATGCAGTGGTAGATGATTTATCTTATATCAAAGAGTATTTCTATCTGAGAACAAATATATTACGATAATCAGTCAGACCAACTAAAAATAAATAAATATAAATGTCGTTAATCTAGTAGATCTCTTTTATAAATTTTACACCTGACTACAATGTAAAATATAACTAAGGACATGTTTAAAATAGAGCTCCAAATCCGAAATACATATGGAGTTATGGAGCTGGAAAAATGTACTTTCACCCGTCCTATCTATTTTTTCGGAGCAGAACTACCAGCAACGCTCTTGAAAATTTGAGAATCTAGTAGCAATTGGTTTGGTTCTAGCTCCACCGAACAAAGATCTAAGCCCTGCCAAACAAGCCCTAAAAGCATTTCTATTATCCGTCTAGGTAGGCTACCCAAGTCTACTTAAGGTCCAAAGAACAGGTAGTTAGGAGTAGCTACCTACAACATACGCGAGTGGCACAACTGTTTGACATACTCCCTGTTTGATAAAATCAAGGAAACTTATTTCAGATTTGTAGCCTTAAATCAATTCATGTGGAACAGAGCTCGCAAGGGGTTTGGGAAAAGAGAACATCATAACAAAGGCGAACTGGAGGTGATTTTTTCCTTGCCACCGCCAGGGGGGAGCACCAGGAACCAGCGGTGCTCAAGGAAGACGGTGGCAGAGTCTCCTCGACCAAACCCAGCGGCCACCACCACCTCCTCGCCTTTATTTCTCGCCGCCACCTACCGCTATGGGAGCACTCGAGGGGGCACACCTCGCTAGTGCTGCGTGTGAGTGCGAGTGGATCTCATTGTGAACGACGGCGATGACGGGGCAGCTATCGACGCCATGGAGGCTGCAGTGCGTGGGCTGCTGCTGGGGTTCGGTGAGGATGCGTGCCTGTGAGGACACCCCGAGGCTTGTACTGCAGTTTGCAGCTCACCACGTCAACGCTAACTGTTGAAGTGACGGAGTCTCAAATAAAACTAAATAAATATAGTAACCACCATACCTTAAAGCAGACTTGACATCGCAAACCACAAATACGTTACAAACTCATGGCGCCGAACCTGAAATAAATGAGGTACTCGACATAATAGCCTCTATCAGTCCTCCCCGAGATATGCCCATCAAACCACACAATAGGGGCGACCAAGAGACTACATATCATAGAGGACTCGATCTACACCAGCTATTAAGCAAATATCTTAATTATTCCAAGCCCATACTTGTGTTCGACCAGCTCCCAGGAAAAGTACTAGTCTCACATATTCTTCTCAAGCAATGGTATACAATAAATGGGTGTATAAGTAAATAAACTAAATCTACAAAATCAGAGTTACATAGGCCAATCGGCCAAATGATATAGTTTAGCGGAAGCTTGTCTACCTATACCACAGGCAACCGACTAGAGGTAGACCCCTTAAAGAATCAATCCTGAAGAAGGAACGAGTTCCCGTAGCACTCAATCTACAACAAAGTTAAATAACAACAATACAAGCAATAGTCAGTACATTACCGAAATAATGTATTGGCAAAGACAATCCTATATCACTACATGCAAGCTCTAAGTCAAGGAGAAGGCTATTTGTAGTTTCATCTTTGCATAAAGCCAATTTTTATTCACAAGCATTTACAACGGTACTTAGTAAAACAATAAAACATATATAATAATCATAAGAAAGTGATCAACATAATATAAGTTTCATACTTGTTACCATCCTCAGTAACAAGTCTTCATAATTCACAAATCCATATTCCAATTTCATAAACACATTTGTAAAGCACAAAACTATACTCATGACACATCCCTACGTCACTCATGACCGACATGATGTGAATTCTCTAGTTTGTTCCGTGCTGGTCAAAGCACTACCACTCTACACGTTGAGTGCGGTCTAGAGGTCACAACGAAGCCGTTACATTGTTTATTTGTCTAACCTTGCATGAGCATGATGAGCGGAAATCCACACTAAGTCTAGATTCTTAATGCCGTCACGGTAGTTAGCTAAACATCGAGACGCCGTGGAGAAAAAACCCACGTGGCACTCACCGTTGTATTGGACATGCTTAGACCCTCATGCTGTAAGTAGAGAAGTAATATACTCACAGAACACATGCACCCTAGGATGATTCTGGTCCCGTAAAAAATTTTAACACACGCATATGGGTAGCTCCTATAAACCATCGCTAAGAGTAGTTCATACTACAACCGTCTTCCGAATGTAAGGTTAGATGCATATACAACTTAATAGGCTAAGACCATCCCATACTAGCATATGTGGTTGTACTGTAAACAATAGAGGGTGACATAGAGTTTGGTCCTTAATCGACTTAAGGGAACACTTCCCCTATCGGTGTGCAACTATTCCATATGCATACCACTTGCCCCCAAGTCTAAAATTACATTTTCCATCATTTTGGTTCACAAATAACTAGAGGCTTCACCTCTGTCCAGGAGTTATAAAATTTCTAAAATCTCATTTATAAAGTGATCACAGTCTATTTTAGCATAACTCTAAGCATGGCTAAGCAATTTGCATATGTATAAGCACGTATAGCCCCAAATAAGCACAAATCAAATGCTCTAACCATTTCTAAGGTTACAATCAGTAAGAAATACAAAATTTATCAAGGTGGATCATGCAACAAGTTGGGTATAGCTACCATTTTTTCCACATTCTAAATAACGATAGTTATAAATACGCATACAATTTTGTAAAGAACACATTTTATTCTCCAAAACATAGGACTCAATTTGATCAAAGGAGGAGAAAAGAATACTTGCCTTACTCTTGAACACCTAAAGCAATATTTACTTCACTCTTTCACCGACTTCGAATTCGTCCTCTAAAAGAAAAATTATCATATAATCGTATAAATAGCAAATAATGCAAAAAATTCAAAATGCTCTAATATGCATGAGGTTTGTGCAAGGTTTAGGTACTGACCTAAGGTAAAATTAGACGAAAGAATTTTCATTTGATCACTTTTCATTTGGGAGTTATGAATTTTGTAAACTCTTTGGTGGAAATACGATATTTATACTCTAGATGGATTTTAGAGTTACCTTAAGAGGTAGTTTTGTCAAATTCTTAGTTTTAACTTTAAAAGCTCTATTTTCAGAGATGAGTGGTGTGGAAAATCCTAATTTAGCATTTTTATCTTTTGAGAAATGTTGCATTTAGAATTTTTATATGTGAATAAGTTCAAATACAAATTATTTTAAACATCCAAAATACATTAGTGTATGGGGAAATTATGCAATGGGTTGGTGCTGGTCATAATTGAATCTTATTGAAGAAATCTCTATTTTATCAATTTCTATTTAATAGATATAAGTTTGGCAAGTTCTAGACATATATACGGTTCCTATACGTATGTTTTAATAGATATAGTTTTAGGATTGGGTTTTATGAAATCTAACTCCATACATTTTGAGAAGAATGTCTTGTGAACTTACTACCATTTAGGTGTATTTCAATTAGAGTTAAAATAGGGTTTCTATGATTTTTAGAAATTCTTATACATTTTATGCCTTATACAAAATATTTATCTATGACATAAATCCTAGGGGTATTTTATACATTATTTTTGGTTAATCCTCTGTTTACGGAATAAAAGAGAAAATTTTTGTGAAACTAACAAAATTGGATTCACGTTATTTGGAGCTAATATGAATTTGCATCTTTTATACACTAATTATAGCATTTACCTATTACCGAAATCATAAATGTGTCTTTTTGTACAAACTTAACCAACTATCAGTTTTCAATAGCAAGGTTCAATATTTTGTGACTTTATCAAGTTTTGATTTACCAATATTGGAGTTAATATAAGGTGGATAAGATTTTTAAAGTGTGTATACACATTTATACTTTATCTAATTTTTTAAGTATATTAAGTACTAGTTCTTTGATATTTTAACCTACAGAAATAAAGTTCATAATTTTGTGATTCCAACAAATTTTGTTTCATCCAATTTGGAGTTAAAATGAATTAGTTATGGATTTTACAAATTTATCCATTTCTCAGTTCAACAAATATTATATTTAACCTTGTCTTAAATTTTCTCAGATTTTAAAATAACTGGGTCCACCGGTCAGTGAGATCCAATATGCAAAAAGGCCCTTGAGTTTCTAGAAACACAACCCGCGGTCCTTAGGCACGTGGGAAAGGAAAATTTGTTAATAGTGCTTGATGTTTTACTTATTCCCAATTAAGTCCTTGGGTCCACTTGTCATAGAGTGAAAACTTTACTAACCAATCTAACATCTTTTAAATTTCTTTACAACTTAGTCCTTGTCTGCTAACTTCCTGCTGACGAGTGGGCCCAGGTGTCGGCCAAACAGGGCAGGTGAGCGCGAGGCAGAGTAGTGCCGGTGAGCTTCTCAGCGGCGGCGATGGCAAACGATGGCTTGGCTTGGGCCGTGGTCAACAGAGAAAAGGTGAAGGGGACTATGACAAAGCTGTGGGTGGTTGCCTTGCTAGCTGGAATGGCCGGAATCTCACCGGCGACAATCTCCAACGGTGGCTGCTCACGAGCTAAAGGTGGAGATGGAGTTAGGGGTGGCCCAACCAGACCATTTTGTTGTATGCATGCGGTCTTAGGAGTCTCCAGGGTGCTCACCAAGCCTTGCGCGGGGCCTGGCGAGGCTAGGATGGCGATGGCAGTGATGAGGATAGCCTGGCGGCGGCAGAATTTGTCTAGTTCACTGCGACGGCTTGATCTGGTCTACGAGCTGATAAGGAAAGGTACACACGGTGTTACGAGGGTTGGTAGGATGCTAGATATGTGAGGAATCGAAGCAGGGCTCACCAGAGGATAAGAAATCGACGGCGGCAGCGGTCGGCCGGAAAGGAAGAAGATGGGTGGGATCTCGTGGCTTGAGGCTTCTTGGTTCGATTCCTCCGGGCTTCGGGATCCTAGGGTTGGGGTGACGCTGCTGACGCGGTGGCTCGGCCTAGGTTGCCTCGAAGCAATCAGAATGGCGATGATGTCATGGCGGCGACGCTTTAGACCCGAGAGCATGCACGGCGGTGGATAGCTCCCCTCCGATCTTCTCGACATGGAAGGCAAAGCACAAAAATGGGTTAGGCATTAGGAGAGGGTTGCGTTCCAGTGCTTAGGTTGCGACAAAGCTCACCTGAGCGGCGGCAGTGGCAATCCAGCAGTGGCCGGCGTTGGAGAAGACGAGGCCGTTCCCGGTGAACCCGAGGTGGATTCTCTAGGTTTTACTGTGGAACAGAGGGAAAGATGGGGAAGATGATGGCAAGGTGGGCAGTCAAAAGGTGAAACTTTTCTCGGTGGTGATCCTATGGTGGCACTAGTTGGCATCGGCACGTGGAGGCATCCATGGCGTGTTCTTGGAGTGGAGGGCAAGCTAGAGTGGTGTCTCTGACTGGCAGGTGGGTCCAGGAGTCCAGTGGGTCCTACATGGTAGTGAAAAATGGGAGAGGAGCTATCTAGATGCTAAGTGTGGAGGGTTGTGCCAACTACTGTTTTGCATTGATGTTTTCACCGAGCTAAAGAAGATTTCTAGGGTTGGAAAAATTTATGTGTGTAGGTGAATATATGCTCTACCAACCTACCAAGTTCCAAGGATATAGGCTTTATATTTTTAATGTGGTAAAAAGATGAAGTAGGATTGGTGACAGTTTTCTGCAGTCTCATTTATTCCCTAGTGCTTTGCACTAATCATTTTATGTGTTTCCTTTGAGAATTATATTATGCCAAATTTTCTGGTTGTAAGATACATTATGGTACAAATTTTTGGTAGAAAGGCACTGCATGAATAATATTTATTTTTATTTGGTGAAAATAGGAAATAATCAATTTATTTTGTCTAGTTTTCCTAGTTTTGCTGATCTGAAGGACTTTATTGAGGTATCAATTGAAGTGATAAAATCATGAAAAATTTACAGTAGACTAATTGTGTTGGATAGTGCTTACAGGAATTTTTTCATGATTTTATGTTAAACCAATTATTTTTAGAATTTCCTTAGGCTATTCAAATACATATGCATCCTATTATGGAAATGCATTTTAAGATCTAAAAACAATCAAAAGATGGCATGCACATGAAATGGTAATGCATTTATTTATCTCCACACTTTTAGGTCAAACTTTTATTTATACAACTTTAGGCATATTACACTTTTCATTTTTATAAATTAACTCTTAAAATTTTATGCACCTAACTCTAAGATATTTTAATTTGAACAAATTCTCATATATATATTTGGATGAATTACTTCCATTTCATTTAGACTACAGAAGGTTTTAGAAATTTGTTTTACAACTTCTAGAGCTGTGCTTTATATTCTTTTAAAATTTTATATTGAGACCTAGGGTGAGTTCTTGAGTAAATTGAAAATTGAACTACAAAAGTTTTAGTATACTCATTTTTTGATTTACTCTAGTTAATCTACTTCTTAATTCACCTCCTTGTATAGAAACTATAGGATTTTACTTTCGAGGGCTTTTTATTGAGTTAATTTCGAAATTCGAAATTTGGGTATGTTACGGTGACAGCACCCAAGCGTGTTGCCAAGGCCTTCTGCGACGTCATCGCATTATGGCCTCGCCCTGTGTCACGCGGCGGAAGAGGGGGTGGGAGGGGTGCTTGCCTTCTCCGCCATGCTACTCATAGCCGCCGTTGCCGATTAGAGCCGCCTCTATCGGCCACCATGGTCCACGACGGGAGGTCTACCTGTGTCGGCCTGTTCTAACATGGCTACGCGGGCTAGTGTGACAAAGCCACTTCCCTCGCACTATGCCTATAACGATGGGAATGGCAGCGAGGTGCGGTGTCCTTGGTGGCAGTGTCCCTGACGAATCGGCTTCGATGTTTGTGGCGGTGGTATGATCTAGGCGAACGGTTGATTTACAGCTTAGGTACTCTATGACATTATCTACCACTTCGGTTCAACGTCAGTCACCGATGCGAATGTGCACGAAATTCGATCGGCACAGTAATCGATTGCTGATTTTGGAAATTCTGTTTCTTAGTTTAAGAAAGATAAAGACTACATAGAACTTGCAAGCAACAATAGCTATGTGGATGTCTTTAGCCTTGTGTTCTAAGTACTTTCTTGTTTTTCAAGCTATGATTTTATAATGGAATAAATCTATTTTGCTCCCTTCAACTATTGAAAAATACCCCCTCAACTCCTATACTGGGTATAAAACCGCCCTCAACTATCAATAACCCCCTAAAGCTGATTTAACGTGGTTTTCGCACACGTAGGATGCCACGTCAGAAGCCACGTGTACCACTAATCCACGTCACTGTTCTCCTTGCGATGAGGGCGCATGTGTGATGTGTGGCAGCGCGGCCACAAGCACGGCATCGTCAGCGCCGCCTCAAGCTCTCATGCTTCCCCAAGCCCCAACATTCTCCATCGGTCCATTCATGCACAGAAGAGAGAGAGAGAGAGAGAGCGCGAGTAGTACGGGAGAGCACAAGTGGGCAGAGACGATGGGCTCGGGTAGGCTGGTAGCAGCAGGTTCGTCGTCGGCGTCGTTCTTGGCATCTAGCAACACTGCAGCAGCAGCTGACCAAGACTTCCACCGATCTGGCCTGGCCGGACCAACCCGCGTTCATCGTCGGCATCGCATCCACCGTGCTCCCTCGCCGCCGACCAGCCCAGAGCGGTCCGCGTCGCTGTGGGCACCCTCGCTGCCGGCAACAGTGAATCACTGAATCCGTACCAAATCTGGCGTTCGTTGTTGGTGGAAGCAGCACCGAGGAGAGATGGGCAGTTGGATGCAGATAAGACGGATATACTCGATAGAGATAACTAAAGATAACACATATGGTATCATATTTATATTATAATATTATAAAAAAGAGAAGACACAAAACAACATACAAGAGAGTACCTCTCATCTAAAAATAAAGTAATAATATTTACACCACACATAATTCATCCAGATTTGTTATTGATTAAATATTTGATTTTTTGGATTTTGTCAAATAACAATACTGACCGTTGGATATAGCTTTAAGATTCCGAACGGGGGAAATAAGTTCCAACTTACACTTTCAAGTTATTGTAATTGTAGTTGCCATTATTGATCATGCACAACTTTAGTTATAAATTTGTGCAACTTAGTCATAAATATATGTAACTGTATCTAACTTATCGTTCACGCGCAACTTTAGTTATAAATTTATACAACTCAGTTATAAATATGTGTAATTGCAATCGATTGATGGATTCTTTTTTTTTAAATGTTTAACCAATAGACGGTCCCTAATTCATCATATATCAGAAGATAATTATAGACCTATTAGACGGTGTTCAGAATTGCTTATGAGGATGGCTTATTTTCTCGTTTTCTGTGAACACGCTTCCTGAACTGCTAAACGGTGTGTTTTTTACACAAAAATTTCTATATGAAAGTATCTCTAAAAAATCAAATAGATCTATTTTTCAATTTTGTAATAGTTAATACATAATTAATCATGCGCTAATGACTTATCTCCTTTTTTGTGCCGCTAGTAAGCACCAACCATAAGCCGGTTCGAAAGCTACCTTAGTTTGCAAAAATAAGTTTATCCATAAAACATGAGTTATATTACCTTCGTCCCGCAATAGTTCTTTCTAGATTCAAATTTTATCATAAAATAGTTATCACTCTAGAGTATTACTTGTCCCATCAATCACTTTCTATTCAAATTTCTCTTCGTTCTACTTTAACAACTCTCTCACTCCAACACATACATCATTTGATAAGAGACACTATAGTCTTTTTTTCCTCAAATCTTAATCTATATAAAACAATATAGAACAACAACTATTTTTAGACACATGAAGTAATTAACTAATCAATTGTCTTTAAAATTGGTTAGTATATGAGAAGACTTACCGCTAATAAATCGCTAAGCATGTCTAGGTCCTCTAGTAGGCTTAGGAAAATATATTCTCCGATCACCTTTTTTTGATGAAAATTCTTCGATCATCCATGACTTCAAAGCTCTTTATAACTTTATCAAAATCAAGTCCTCCTTATTAATATAGTACAATATCAAGTTCAAGTCTTTATTTTATTATGCACACTAATATGATACTACTAGAAGGAGAGTCTGGGGGCATTAGATGATGCAGCGGGCCATAGTTGGGTTGGTCGACCCATCCTGCCCAATGGGTAGGTCCTTCCTTGGGGATGGGGGCATTGGCGCTCCTTGATTCAACGAGGAGGATGGACATGGGGGCTGGACTCTTCACTGCTCAACTTAATCTGTGGGCACTCTTGATTAGGGTCTAGATGAGCTTGATAGGAGGACATGAGCGGTAGAGATGGAGCTCGGTGTGCGGCCTAGTGGTGGTGATGGAGGAGGTGTGATGTGCGCCAGAGACGAGGCGGCGAGCTTGACAGAACCGGAGCTCGTGGCCATGTTGGAAAGGCAGGAGCTGAGACATAGAAGAGGAGGAAGAAGCAACACTGACATATAAGCCCCATGATTTTTTTTTATATTCTTGTATGCTGACCGGTATGATGCACAGACGCAACGTAAACATAAACCACTTCGGTTTTGATGGGGGTAAATTAAACGTTTTTAAGAGTTAAAGGAGTTCATATATCCGGCTTAGAAGTTGGGGGTGATTTGACAAACCCAATAATTAAGAGGGTAACATGCATCCTTATAGCTTATTTAAAACAAAGGCCAAAATGAATTTCTTTATTAAAAAAATCAAGTTCTATGTAGTTTTTTATGGATAATAATTGGATTCTTTTTTTTTTCGTACCATGTTGACATAATATACCATTTACTGATGTCAAGCAATTTGCTTGCTGGTTCATTAGCTCACAAGTCACCGACCGGAACAGCTTCCGGAACCTACACATGTCATTTGTAAACTCTGGATCTATTAATCAAGGCAATTCCTTTGCAACAGTCCAAAAGGGGATAAAAGAGGAAGAATGCTAGTGTAGCTGGTCCAATCAAACATCTCTTAGGCTTAGATCATACTGCCTCCATCCAAGTTCAATCGTCATATAACAAAAAATCGGATTTGTAAAAATGATTGTCGCATTAGCATTGGATGCCCGTTACGTCTTGGGTCTAACGTTGTGGCCCTTTCGTTTCCCACGCGAAATTATTCTGCCACCACGCGGTGTGCCTCGGGAGTACTCCACCACCATCCGTACGTTGCGTTGCGGCTCTGCAGATTGGATCAATAAAATTCGACGCTGGCTTCTCTAGCGGCAGCAACACCTACGACAGCACAAATAATCAGATTAAGAATCTCATAACTGAATCAAACTCCAGAAATGAAGAAATTGACAACTCACCCTTTTCTCAAGGAGCTCCTCCAACCGCAGCGGCATGTACTCCATCTATACGTCAGAACAAGACATCAGAGATGCAACGAACCATGTGATCCCTAAACCAAAACCAAAGATACATTGACAACTTTTGTCCGTCCTTACCTGTACACTTGTGTGATTAGAATCGTCTACTTTCCTACCAGAATCTGTTCTGAATACCTTTATCCTCACTGAAAAATAGAGTATACATTTTTTAGTTATCAAATCGACTAGGGATCTAAATAGCCTATTAATATGACGATGAACTTATATCATCAATACTTTTATTAATCCTCGAGGGGCGAAAGACGGATGGTCAACAATGAAAAAAATAGCACTTCATAAGTGATCGAAGAATAGCTAGACCAGTACCTTCATGTGCATCAGCCCACACCATGTCATACTCCAGTTCATTGGCAGGCCCATTCCACTCGCCAATGTCGTCCCAATATATGGGAGGCTCAAGATTTAGGTCTAACACTTGTGCCGCCATTGATCATCTACTGCTTATTTGGCCCGTGATAGAGGCAGGGAGGAGAAGAATAGCGAACTGAAGGCCTTCCTTCATCCCACCGCCACTTAAATAGGACCATACCAAACCTCTTTAAATTTTGAATTTTGCTTTGATAAGATGAGCCCGAGAAATGGCGACGAATTTTCATCTTGAGGCACGGCAAAACGAGTTTTATGCAGTTTGCTTTTCTTGGTCTTGGTGCCAAAGCCAAACATGACGATCGAACTTGGATGGCAGAAAGTAAATATAGCAGGCAGCTCACGATAATGCGATAATATCAAAATTATGAACGAGCTGGCAGAAAGTACATATTTTAACTTAATAACATCCAGAGTACATAAGCCATTCTCATGTCATCATGCTAAAGTTGTTTAATCAGAAAAAAAACAGCTATGAGTCTGCAAACATAACATAGAAGCTCAGGGAACAAAAAAGGCTAGTTCCTTTCAGTGTAGAACCAGCAACAACAAAGAAAGACTCGCTCTAAGCTGCAGCACCCTTGCCCTTCTTCCTCTGGAGCTTCTTCATGTAGAATTCCAGCTCCTTGCCCTCAAGGATATAGCTGTGCGAAGGAATCATAAAATAACAATAAATCAGCGGTAGTAGTGACATTGTTCATGCATTTGTAGTTCCAGAGTGCACTAAAAATACAATAGAAATCATGGTCAAATAAGTATGAGCCCCTGCAAACTAGGAAATACAGTAGGAGCCAACAAAGAATTTTCAAGGATGAAAACTAGGGAAAAAATAAAACCTCTATGCTGACACATACCTAAATAAGATGCAAGGACCATGCCCATTTAGATTGAAAAGAGTACAATTTTGTTGGTAGGCAATTGAACATGATATGTTGGAATCTTACCCATCTGCTCGGCCACACTGCCCAGGGCGGGAAGAGATGCAGGCCAGCAACCTCCCACTGCCAAACTGTTCTTCGATGTGTGGGTCAAGTGTGCGTCCCTGTTGGCGCTTCTCAAGCTTCCTGACAACATGGTTGCTTTTCTTGGTTCCCTCTGTGGTAGCTTCAGCATCCTGCCCCAGTAAATTCAACAATAAAGGATCAAATGATAGGACACCACACAGACAACCTACTCTGAGTCAATATGTTAAACTGAATAACAAGTCTGATAACTTTGTTCCCAGAGTTACACACGACATGTAGGAATGAGGAAATGGAGATGCTAGTTCCTTTTATCATAAATAAACAATTAGCAACAATCAACGTTTTGCAAGGTAAAAAACAAGAACAAGCATGTCAAGAAAACAAAGTAGAATTGGTACGGGAATGATCACAAATCCATATTGGAAAAATTATGAAGCCCAACCTTTAGAAAATATACAACAGAAGTGAAAATACCTCAGCATCCTTCTTGGCTGCAGGAGCCTTCTTCTTTCTACCAATATCCACTCCATAGTGAGTGAGGTACCACTGCTTGAAGGGGGCAGCATCAACTTGCACAATAGCACTCTTTACAAGGGTCTGAGTCCTGACAAGCTCATTGTTTGATGCATTGTAGACAACATCAAGGATACGGGTCTTGCGGGTCACAGCCTCACTTCCCCATGAGTAGTTGCCTGTATCCAACCGGAGGGCCCTCCACTTCACATTACCTCCACGGACACGTACCCTCCTCACTGTCTTGTTGCTAGACAGCTTGGTGTTTGCAGGCTGCCTACCGAGCTCATACCTTCATGACAGAATGGGAAAAGAAATTAAAACTAACGTCACCAGAAGAAATACACATTTAGCACACATACTCAAATCACAGACAGCATGACGTTTTGAAATAATATGGCCAATAAAACTACATAAAACAGCACCAACAACTAATTCGGCAAACACTTGATAGTATCACAAAAGCAAGCACAAAAGGTTCAAGACACTGAAGGAATAGTACAATTATCTAGGCTAGGAATGATCTTATTACTACCACAAAAACACTAAAAAAAGGCCGATTGAAATGGTACAAGAAAGAAAACCTTCAGTACATTCTATAATTCCTGCGAAACCCAGTCTCCAAGTGACCTATCTGTTATACTCTACTCAGGCCAGATAAGCACAAACAATTCGCAACGCGTCCCAGTCTTAACTATGTTTCAAATCATACATGCTGTTTTCTACCAAAACGTACAAGATCCAAGTCTAACGAAGCTGTGCCCTCGATTTCGCGCCCGCAAAGATCGTACCCTCAGAACAGAGCGACCCGATCTAACATCACCCGCCACTAAGAACCCCACCAATACAAACAAGCGAGAATCCTAGAGGAGAGAGATGGAGAAGGATTGGCCTCTCACTTTCGCTTCTTGCGCCACGCCTTCTGCTTGCCGCCTGTGGCGCGGCGCTTGTGCATGGAGTCACGCGAGATACCTGCAGTCCACGAATCGAACCAGTCAGCGACCGACCGAGAGGAGGAGAAGGAGCGTTCGAGGAGACGGCGGTGGCGGTGGCCGTGGCCGTGGCCGAGGAAGGAGGCGTCTTACCCATGGTGGCGGCGGCGGGGGCACCTCTCCTTTCCTCCTCACCTCACCTGACCTGCTGCTCTGTGGCTGCGCCGCCGATTGCTCTGCCTCGCCCTCTCCCCTCTCGCTTAGGTCAAAGCTTATATAGGTGCCTCCACGGGCTAGGGTTTAGTGATGCTGGGCCGGATCCGACGGTCTCGGTTGGCTCGGCCCACTAGGGTGCCCATCTTGTTGTAGCCACGCACACGTTAGGCTTTGAGAGAAGTCCAGTACAGATTTGGGCATTACGCCTACGAACATTGGACAAAACCCCTTTTCACCTTTGGGGTACTAAAAGTCGTCAATTTTACACCCCCTATTTTTTTTAAGAAAAAACTAAGCAGAATTTTATCACATTCAGAAACCTGCAAGGATGATACAGGCTAGAAAATCGTTAGGGTCGTCTCGACCCTCCGTTCTAAAATATAGAAATTTTCGGCTGTGTTGGGGGACTAGCACATAATTCCTTCATTTCTAAGATCATTCCTATAACTTGTTTTCGCAAACTACTCCTCATGTAAAATCAATAAGCATGTCCATGACTATGGATGTGGCTATTCGAATAGATTCATATACACTCTGTAGAAGTTGTACAACTTTACCACAAGATACATTATTCTTTTAACGGTCAAGTGCTAATGTCACACTACACGTCGTATGCGGTCAAGAAATCCGTAACAAGGCTTTTTAGAAACTTCGTCTCAACACTGTCTTCCCCCATGAGACACATTTCCTTCACACCGACAAGAAAGAACCCATGGTTAACATTAAAACCTATCATCTAAACACCTAGACCGACAGTGCCAAGACTCGAAATCTTATTGGGCCACATATTTCCCATTAGGACTTGTGGTTGCACGTTTGGCTCAGATGGCTTATAAAGTTAAGTCCTTAATTGACTAGGGCAGGGTGACTTTCCAAAACTAAGACAGAACCTAGCTTTACACATAACATGAGGTAGCAACCAAAAAGCACGTAGTTAGCCCCTTGAGTTGCTAAAGACCTTGCACATAGCTCAACTGTAAGGTTCATACACATACCCCACCCCCTAACTAGGTTCACATAGAACCACCCATCACCCCGGTCTAAAATATTTTTGTCGAGAGGTCAGATCCTGACTACAATATTTATGGACATAGGAATCGTCTAGTATGAAGGTATTCGTCAATATGTAAAAGTAAAGCAGGACATGAGATTATACTGGTTTAAGACTCCGGATTGGGTAATTGTCCTACTTCAGTTTATATGTATTGGATGAAATTTTCACCAATAACAAGGACCTGTATGAATTATCTACCAAATCTATCAACTATGGACGATGGGATGCAGTAGTTAACGACTTGGCTAAAAGGCTTCCTTTGGCTTGGTGCTCTTGGACTTGTAGGCTTATGATTTGATACCCTCTTCTCCCGGGAGGCATTATATTTATATCGGCAGGTGACCCTTTCTCTAAATAGAACTTGGAGACTCCTGAATACGATATGGGCAGAGTAAACTTTGTTGTAACCGAGTCGGATTATGGAGTCCTCCCTCATCCTGAATACGTTTCCTTCTCTGTCCATGGCTCTATCCATATTTGACCTTCACCTTCCGTATCTTATCAGGTATGTGGTCCCGGTGTCCTATGTCCATGTATGTGAGGTATGCCATATCTTCTACATTGACAATTTTATTCACCCATTCATTACTACACGGTGCAACACATGCTACCGGAAAGATAGCACATAGCCACACTGTTTATATAAAACAATGACATATATAAATCATTAGTCAAAATTGTACCTTTTCTTGTAAAACATAATTTGAGTAGGGCTAGGCATATCTACTCTACCCTGAGTTGATACCCTATGTTCAACTCACATATAACTTCTAGGATGACGAGGTATCACAGGCAATCAATAATATTCAAGGCATTAAATGATAGCAAATAGGTTACTACTACCCAATACGATCATTTGCAAACAAATGCATGTATTCAAAACAAAACATTTTATAGATTGGGTCCAATATGTTCGAAGGTGTACTTGCCTTGCTCCAACTACTGCTCCTTCACTGCGTCTTCTGTAGCAACCTGCTCGTCGGCTCCAACGTCTACATGTTCACAAAGCAAAAAACAATAAACAAATAGAAAAGGCAAGCTAATATCATCAAATGGAACAACAATCTGAATCAAGAGGTAGAGATCGATTTTATAAAAATTTAGAAACAAAAAGGGGTCGAATCGGAGTTTGGATGAGTGAGATATGACCTCCGGAAGTTTGAATTCAGAGAAAATTCGAGAATAAAAAGAAAAGGAATATCATAGAAATATTCCCTCGAATTTTGAATTAGAAAAAAATTATTTTATTTGGCTAACACGTGGGGTCCATGGTTCAGTGGGAGAGTCCACCATGGACTAGGTCCATGGACCGGGAAGAGGGAGAGGTGGTGGCTGGTGAGATGGCGGCACATGTGGTGACAAGGTGGCGACTACAAGGACGCTGAGGTGGTAGACCTAGGGTTGATGTGGAACTGGATGGGGTTATGGAGATCCAACGGCTCTGGATTGATCTTGACGATCCAACGGTCTAGATTGATTGGGTACTGTGCAACGGGGTCCACATGTCGGTCATAGAGGGGATTCACCCGTGGGACCTAGATGGCGGTGGCACATGGACAGAGAGACGACGACGGTGTGGTAGGAGCTTGGCTGATGGCCAATGGTGACGGCGAACTCTGGCAAGGGTGGCGGATGAAGGCGGCGGATGGAGGAGGAAGAGGTAGAGTAGATGGAAGCCTTGAGTGTCGACTCGGTGCTTGGGACGGTTGTCTCGACAGCGTGACTTGGTGGAATAGGGGCGACACCAGAGATTGAGAAGATGTCACTAGCAAGGAAGATGGCTTCGGCCAAAGTGCTCACGAGCGGCTGCAGGACCTCATGAAGGCGATGGCGACGGTAGCCTGCAGTTCAAGGACGAAGAATCGAAAGGTGAAAAAATATTGAATTTTCTCAATTAAGCCAACTAAACTGAGAGGCAAAAAACCGGACGTGCCAGTACGCTATCCTGAGCATTGCAAAAATATGTGTTGATTTTTAGGTATTAGGAAATGTGATGATGGGCAAGGTTGGCTCCGGTTGAGGTGATATTAGGCCAATTTGAAAAGCTCAGGATGAAAAATTGCACCATTTTCATGTTCAAGATTTTTTGGAAAAAACATTCTCCTAGAAGTTCAAGGACCAAGACAGATGTCCCTCATTTAATTTTGAATGCAAATGTAAGCAAAAGAATGTTTCCAAAACAATGGAAATCCCATATTTAGTATACTTTAATAACATTAAAAGATGATGATGTCCATTCCAGCAACTCCAAGCTACCAAATTTGTTCCACAAGTCCATCTCAAAAGAAAAAAAAAATCCTTGTCCGTCCAAATTCGAACAGAATTACAAATTTGCTCGGCCCATTAAAGATCTTCCTATTCTACTACTTATTGCTCTCCGCAGAGCCCACTATGCAGCCCAGTCAGGTGACATGCACATGGACCTCTACACAAATGCTACACCCGGTTTCTGCTAAGGTTGATCATATCAGTGTCTTACGGAGAAGATATATTCATTTTCTTATGAATCATTTCCACGACCTTTACGTCAAGATTTGATGCATCCTCTCCAATGTTCACCATACCATTTGAAAAGGGTTACCGTACCCCTACAGTATGGCGGTTACCGTGGTAATCGTTCAAAACTGCTCGAATTTTATCTTAAAAAATTTAAATTTAAAAATTTCAAATCTCACAGTTACTGTGTGATATCGCGTGATAACATGTATGCCAAGCCACGGTAACCATAGTATGTTGAAGCTAAAAAGAAAAAATACAGAAAAAAAATTGTAAAACGTATTAAAAATTTTAAAAAATTATAGAAAATTGTGGATATCTCTTGAAAAACAATGTAATATTGTATAATTTTTTTGCATAATCCTTGCTATCCTTTTTACACTTAAATAAAATAAAGTAGAAATTATATCTCAACCCATCTCTTATTTTTTTAATTTTGATGGAGCTTCAAAATATGAAGTAACTTCGTTATTTTCACAAACTTTCTTCACCATAATGATCCATAATTTAAGTATTACCTACTAGAATTTTTTTGGATTTTTTTTATTTTTTTAAAAAATTTGAATTCGAATGAAATTTATTTAAACCAAACCACTAGTAACCGATACTGTAACCCCGGCGGTTTGGACGGTAACCACGGTAACCATATAGTTACCGGCGGTTTGGCCAACCCTGTTTCTCTCTCTTTTCCAATTACACAATAGATATACATGCCACACACATATATCTCTCTCTTTCTTTCCTGGAAATGCAAATGGAATGATGTTGTAAATGAAAGTAAATATGTATTTTTGGCCAAACTATCGTAAACTACAGATTTAAGGATATGCATCATAAGCTATGGATTTAGCACCAAATTTATCACTAAACAGATCTAAGATATTGTATCACAAAACTATAGATTTAATATTAGTTTTATCACAAAACTACAGCTTTTGTAACTTGAGAAAAAACAATAGTGGCATTGATGTAAACTCTAAAATCTATATTTTTTGATAACTTCATTACTAAATCCGTATTTTTGTGATACAATGTCTTAAATCAGTAGTTTTAGATAAATTTAGTTCTAAATCTATAGTTTTATGATACACATCCGTAACTCTGTATTTTTGTAATAGCTTGATCAAAGTATCTATAGTTTTATAAAATTTACTATAAATGAAATATATGCAGCAGCTCCCAGCAAAAGGTGGGCACGATCTTCTCAAATCACACCGCCTACACGCATCCGACAAGAAGCATCCTACCATCCTTTATCATCTCAAAAAATAAGATGAAGTACATCTCAAGAAAAATAAGATGAAGTGTATATCACTCTAAAATGCAAATGCATGGTTGAAGAATTAAAACCACAAACCTGACAGCAAATTAAGAAGTCAATTTTATTCCCATTCGAACTGGGAAAAGTTCCCATGCTCTAAACAGGATCCAGAGATGTGTGTGTCTGACCCAATTTGCCGGGAAAGCCACATCATATCGATCGCACTTTGGCAAGCATAAATACATGTAGCTCCTCGATGTAGCTTGCTGAGCCAGCAAGCAGCATCGACATATTATTGCGTGCATTCTATGTGTAAGGCACCAGATAACTAATCCTGGCTACCTAGCTTAGCTAGGTACTTTTACGTTTTGTTCCACTATCCCAGACTCATTTTTTCCCCGATCGATGGAAGGGTATTTCTCTTGGTCATAATAATAATTAACGGGATTAAAGTTGGAAAACAGTCAAAGTATTTCTCTGTCGTCGTCTCCAAGAGTCACCACCAGAGTAGTGATTGGATCAAGGCTCCCGAGTGCCAAGAGCACTTGGTAAATTTCCGAAAACACATAGACACAGGAACGGTGTTCATGAGCGCCACCACTTTGGCAGCTTCACCACTTCCGGACTCAGTGAGTGCACCGTGGTGAATGCAATATCAAGAAATTCCTTTACTTACTTACTCCCTCCGTCCCAAACTAAATGGATTTCTATAATCCTAGAAAAAAATTAGTAAAGAGAAGAAAATACTAAAGTATCTTATCTCTACTATTATAAAAACAAATAGTGTTTCTGCTAAAATTTTCGTTCGTGACGTCATGTTGACGTCACCCAAAATTTTCCATGTTTAAAGCAATTCTTGATTTTTTTTTCACTTGTCAACCGCCACCATTGTACCGTCCAAGTCGAATGATGGGCCGCTGCTCGGGCCGTTCCCAGACACGACTCACGCGCTGCACATCTTCGAGACACGTGCTACATATCTTCGAGGCTGCATCTTCGGCAGCGTCTTCACCGGCTTTTATGCCTCTAGGAGGTCAAGCACGAGCAGACCACTAGTGACCATTGACCAGTCTGGAGGCTCACACCCTAGAAAGAGGACATACGATATTCATCAATTTAGGAGCAGAAAGAATAGAACCGAATACTGAACCAATCAGAAAAAGCAATTTGAGAAATATTTGAGAAAAATGCTAGGCAAGAGAAAGCTCAATTCATTCCCAATTCCCAAGAGCGAGCTACAAAGCCAAACAAATATAAGAAAGATGTAGGCATACGGGTGTGCAACTCAAGGCTAAGGATGGCAACAGGGCCATCCCCGGTGGAGGGTGACTCCCTGTACCCGCCCCCCGATGATCACAAATCCTCCGCCCCTCGTCCCCGTCCTCGGCGTCGGGGCTGCCATGCATCCATTCCTGAGCCCCGGTGGAGCCATGGGGGCCTGATGGATGGCACACACCCGAGAAGCTTATTTATCAGGAGCAGAAAAAAAGAGCAGCTCATTCATTGGGAGCAGAAATAAAAAAGGACAAATATTCAACCCAACTACCCAACTATAACAAGTTGGACAAAAATCGAACAAAAGATTGAAGAAGAATCACCATGAAGGACACAAATTTGTCTCCTTTACTCAAAATGCTTGCATGCACACACACTTCCATTCAAGCATCAACCACACAACATAGTTGCCCAAAGAACAGGAGGAAATGAGAACGACGAGAAATGGCAGGAGGAGAAAATGCGACTACAGCTCTTGCCGTGTTCTTTCTTGCTGCAACTACTTGTCGACATGCAGGCCAGCAACCACATGGAGATAAGGACTACCGTGTGGAGCTGTTGATGGAGGAAAAACGATGTGACTGCTGCATGAATCAGGATCCCCACAGCTGGTGGATGAGGCCTACGTGCCGTTGCCGCCGACACAGGTTGGGAGATAGGAAGGCTAGGGCGCCGCCACTGGGAAGGTGAGCTGCCAAGCTGCGTGCAGCATGCCTGACCGTAGGAGGCGGCGGTTGGGGTGGGTGAGGAAAAAAATGAGAAAGAAATTTAGGGTTTCTCTCATATATATCTTCCCGTGATGGGCCAAATAGGCTATTAGCCAGGCCTTACGTGGTTTAAGGGAGACTGGGCCTAGGGGACAATGGAACTCTCCCGCCCCCGTCACACCCGATGGGGATGCTTTTCTCCCATTTGTCTCCCCATGGGAGAGAAATTAGGCCCTTTCTCGTCCCCTAATATGGGAATTCCTCGCCAGGTAACGGGGATTGGGGCCCCATTGCCATCCTGCTCAAGGCACTTGCTGGTTGCTGTTGTGCTGCTCTTGCTCTGCATACGGTCTGGTCAAATGCCATCGTCCATCGATTGGCTTGTCGCCTGTCCAGGCAAGCAGGTTCTAGGACTACTAGCGTCTAGTGGGGCCACTGCTGGTGGAGTAGCGAGGAGTCAAGGACGTGACCAGTGGAGAAGACGAAGCGAGATAATCATGTGCCCTCGACAAAGGACGCGAGGTGCGAACAGCGCGACAGAAAGAGCAACCAATGGAATATGAAGGAAATCACGTCCTTTTTTCAGATGAATTGCGTGCTTTTAGGAGGGGAGGTGACGAAACACGTCTCTATTCGGGAGATAGCATCGGCTATTGGGCTATGAGCAGAAGAGGGTAGTAAGTGCCTGTTTTGCGGAGCTCTAGCTCCAGCAACATCTTTCCTGGAGTTGGAGCCTAACCAAATGGTTTCAGCTTCATCTAAATATAACTTTCCTCTCCCGTTAAACACTATAGGTCAATAGGACTGAAATGCCTTTACATGTATTACCTGTACCAGGCAATCCAGTTGGTACATACAGGACATCATTAGATCATAGCCAAACTTGCTTTATTTATTTGACTAGAAAAAGTGCCCGTGCGTTGGAACGGAACTAAAATTACGTTAAAATTAGATGATTATAGTTCAATTTCTAAAACCTTAGCCCTTTTCGCTAATTTTTGGTACATCGTCCGACCTCCATACGATTCAAAAATACAAATAACTCTCATTTCATGTTGTGATTCATATTTTCCTAGTTCATGCACGCACGTTCAGCGTTGTGTTTCATGATGCTCGCCTCACCCGTAGCCACAGTGTCGATGTTTTACACCGGCAATAATATTATGGGGCTACTCGGCGACCTGGAATTCGGTGGATTGCAGAGGAACACAAGAGAATTATACTGGTTCAGGCCCTCGATGTGAGGTAATACCCTACGTCCAGTTGAGGTGTTATTCCTCTGAGGTGGTTTTGCGATCAATGATCTGACGTGTCCTCATGGGGCGCCCTGCCTCCCTTTATATACTAGGGGACAGGGGTACATGGTAAGGATCCCAGTCGGATACGACCAAGGGATTTCCTTCTTAGAGATAGAATCCTATCCGACTAAGGCTATGTTTCCTTATTATACAAGGAACAACCTGCCGGGTGCTATCTTATCTCTAATTATATGGTCTGGCCCATCCTCTATCCGAGTGGCCCATGTGCTGGTAATGAGGTACCTGGGGCCCATGGCTCCCACAGTAGCCCCTGAGACCTTCATAGTTGAGTTACAGCTGATGTCGAGTGCTCATCCTCCACGGTGAAGGTTACCCGAGTGCGATGCTCCCGAGTACTCTTTGTCCGAGTAAGTCTTCCCGAGTCCTGCTTCATGTCAGCTGGCAGCGAGGCTATGAAGGGCTTCATGTAGATATATGAATAGTGTGCGCCGAATAGGCGCACCTATTAGGTGTAGCCCCCGACTTTGTGCTTAATTGTGAAGACAATTAAACATAAAGTCAAAGATCTTTAACCTGGAAGTCTTTCCCGAGTAGATTACTTTGGGTATTTGCGACTCTTCGGTATCATGTCAACCGGAATAAACTTTATAGTCTTGCCGAGTAGAAGACTACTCGTATATAGGACTCTTCGACTTCATGTCAGTCGGAATACGAGTTTATAGTCTTTTCTGAGTGGCGTCCCACTCAAAAGCTAGACTCTTCCGCATCATGTTAGCGGGAATAAATATTTATAGTCTCTCCCGAGTAGTGCACTACTCGAAAGTTAGACTCTTCAGCGTCATGTCGGCTGGAATAATGTTGCTCATGGCAACTGATGGCCACGCATGTAGGCCGAGTACCACTTTATGAAAATAAATCCATTACGTGGTCAGGTGTACTCGAGAAAGATACCTGCGTCTCCAATTTTAATGAAGACCAGCCTGTGATCCTTGTAAGGATATATCCTCGAGACCTGTGAGATAAACAGATACCCAAACATATACGTTTAGCAATAAGGCTCTCATGGAGCGTATCCGCTTACCTCATCGGTTCCTGTTGGTAGCACCAGCGCTATAATTTCAACTCAGCCTGCAAGCGGCCCACATGGAGCATGCTACTGTAGGAACTCATATCTTGTCGGCCCAATACCGACTGTGCAGGCCTGGGCCCATCTAGTCGGTACAGGCTATAAAAAGACGGGGAGAGAAAAAAAGATTCCGTCGTCTTCCCCAAAATCAGCCAATCTGTTCGTCTTCCACCTTCGCGCCCAACTTTTTGCCTCCCGCCCGGCTAGGGTTAGCAGCCGCTGTTCCCCACTCGGACTCGGGTGATTTCAATCCTCCTCGTTTATTCCGAGCCCCCGATTTGCTTTTCCCTCAAATCTCACCACCTCCAGTCATGCCGAAGGTGACGAATCCTGCGGGTGCGCCAGGGAGTTCTTGGCCGATCTCGGATTGTGGCTCGGTGAAGCTGAGACGGCTGGAGAGCGAGCTGAAGTTGCCCAGCCAAGAAGTGATTAGTTGGCGGTCGGCGAGGGATGAGTCGGTCCCCAACCCTCGGCCTGGTGAAACGGTAGTTTTCGCCTCTTTCTTTGATCGGGGCTTGTGTCTTCCGTCTTCTGATTTCTTCCGCCGCGTCCTTGATTTCTACGGGTTGGAGTTGGTGCATTTAAATCCCAACTCAATCCTTCAGATCTCAATATTTGTTACTCTTTGCGAGTGCTTTCTGGGTGTTGAACCCCATTTCATCCTCTTCCGACACCTGTTCCATATCAAGCCCCAACCTTCCAAGAGTAATATCAGTGTGATTGGAGGGGCTGGTCTTCAACTGAGGAGCGATGGGAAGAAAACGTATATCGATTTGCCCTTGAAATCTTCTCTGAAGGGCTGGCACAAGGAGTGGTTTTATTGCGCCGATCTGGCTCCTTCCTTGCGCCCGTTTACCGGTATGCCGCCGGCGGTGTTGCCAAGCTGGTCCTCGGAGCCAACCTTTGAAGAGCTGGGCCAGGCGCATATATTGCTGACGAAGATAGATGACCTCAAGAGGGCCGGCTTGACAGGGCCTTGGGTAGCTCGTCGTTTTCTGACGAGACGCGTCCAGCCGCTGAAGTTGAGAAGCGCCTTTGGCTGGGCCTTCAAAGGTAAACACGATCCCGACCGAGTGAGCAGCGAGACGGCGGACAAGGGGGCAGTGACCGATACCTTGTTTGGTTACTTCTCCGAAGGGGTGGTTGCCACCGAAGATGATAACCGCCGAGTTGCTGCCTATAGCTTCATCCGGCCGCGGACCAAGGTAACCTTCTACCTTCTTCTGTGGTGAACGCCTGTGGAACGGTGATTGTTCAACCTTGCGTGATGGTATCTCGTCGACTTGCTTGTAGTGGCATGAAGAATTTGATGAAGACTCCCGTCCATTGTCGGCGGTCGCGTCGAAGAAAAGGGCGAGGAGTCCCTCTGCTGCCCAACCCGACTCTAAGAGAGCGGGGAAGAAGCCGATCTTATATCGGGGCGAGGGGGCCATGACAACGCGCGCCGTGAGCGGCAGCTTGAAAATAAAGGACACCGCTGCCACAACACCCACGCGGTCGAGTCCCAGGTTGAGACCGGCAAGTTCGGGCCCAACGTTATCGTGCTCGGCAGCAGCGCCACCAAGGGGCCGGCTAGAGTAGAGGCCGCTTGGGGCGAAGGAACCCGAGCCAACCATACCAGAGTCGGGGCCGACTCGGGCTGATACGCCTCTGCCATCGACGACGCCGACCGGGCCAATTGCCGACGCTAGCGCTTCGCCGGGGGGCGGGCCGCCCGGCAGGAAGCTGAGGTTTTCCAAGAGATGCGCTACTCCGGATCCTCTGTAGTCATTGTATGTTAGAGTAATGTCCTGATGTCTTGCTTCGTTTTGCAGGAAGCGGGCCGATATCGACCTCAAGGAGATTGACCCGTCTGCTCCACTTGATAAGCCTGCCCCGGCCGAGCCAGCGGTGGTGAACACACCCGTTGAGCCGGCGGTCAGCTCGGTTGCTGAGTCTGAGGCGGCTCCAACTACAGGGCCGCTGCCGCCACCCGACCGAGAGGTGGCTGTTGAGACTGAGGCCCCGGCCCCCGAGGCGCCATACGTTGCGGAAGCGGCGGGTGGAGCCCCTAAGCCGGCCCCCGAAGTCGCAGAGGAAGGCGGTGCCGAGGCCAGGACCCCGTCGCCGTCGTGGTTATCGTCATCGCCATCGCCGCCACTGCCGCCACCGCCGGAGATCCCGCATCTGCCTCGGATCGAAGCTCCCCCGTGCGTGATGCCCCGGACCTTTACGTGGACCACTCGCGACGGTACTGCGAAAAGCTTCAGGCTCGATGAAGTCGTTGCAAGGAGAGAGCGCGAAAGCCTGCTTCGCGCCGCCATCAGCGGGTCCCAAGGGGTCGCGGTATGATTCTTGTAGTGAAGCTCCAGCAATCTTCTTGTTTTGATGCTTGACTCTGTCGTCGGTTTGTTCCTTGTCCCGAGCAGAAGCTCGTCGACCGCAACGAGGCGATGACAGAGATCCTGGTCGAGATGGCTCCCCACCTGGCGGAATTGCAGCAACTCCGGGCATTGAAGGCCGAGATGGAGGCGCGTCACACGAGGAGGGAGGCCTGGCTGAAGAGTGGCGCCGATCAGCTTAGGGCGGAGACATGGGCCCTAGCCGAGAAGATCAGAGGTAAAATCCTCGAGTATATCTTCCCGACTGAACCGTTGATGTATTCATCCAGCCGCGTTGATCCCGACTGCCCGGTGGTGTCATGACTGCATAGTTGAGCTCTTGACTAATCTGTGGTGCAGACCTCGAAGCGGAGTTAAAGACCCGAGTAGAGAGGGAATCGCAGCTGAAGGAGGCTGAAGAAGCCAAGGCCGAGCTTGAAAAGGTTAAGGCCGACCTGACGAAGGCCAACACCGAGCTTGACCGGGAGAAGTCCGAGTTGGAGAAGGCCGTTGTCAAGCTCGGTAAGGAGAAGGCTGAACTGGAGAAGACCGTGGCCGGGTGGGAGGCCGACTATGAAAGTAAGTCCTCAACCCGACTGTGATCTCAGCCAATCCATTAGTTATCATGTGTGTAGCCGAATTTGACAAGCTTACTTGCCGGCCGATCTGGGCAGGCATGAGAGCTAACGTCCAGGCCCAGTACCGGTTCTACACGGAGGAGATAAGGTCAATCAGGGAGTCACGGGAGGCCCTCGTCGGGTCTGTGAAAGGGCTCCTTGACCTTGTAGATCCCCGCCCAGTGGGGACCAGCTGTAGCAGAATTCCTCAGATAATGGGGCGTCTCGAGGACGCGCCGAGTGCCTTGAAAAGGTACTCAGACGAGCGGGTTGCCGCCGGCGTGGCCCAGACCCTAGCAATGACCAAGTCCATCTACCCAAGGGCGGACATTGAGGCCATCAGGGAGGGATTTTCCGAAGAGACGACGCCCGAGGAAGCGCTGGAGCTGATCGCACAGGCGAAGCCGACTGCTGAAGTGATTACCCGAGACCTGGGTCTGTAAAGGCAATACATTATGTAGTCGGTATGTATATAAGCTTTTATACATGGTCACGTGTAAATATGTGTGTCGTGCCGCCAAGCTTATCACTCAGTTGTCATTAGCTTTACCCGACCGTGTAGCATGCACCGAGTTAGTCCGATAGAACTTGATAAAAAACGTTCAGAGTAAGATGCTATACTCGGGCGAACGCATCAGTCGTGGCAAGGCTTCATAACCGGGGTGAAATAAGCTTGTATGTTATTGACAGAACACATATATACATGCAACCCCCGACTCACAACTCGGTTGAAACAAGCGGCGTAGTGAGTCAGAAAAACTGTACACATGGAAAATGTAAAACTCAGGTATAGAAAGGACGTAGCTGTTCTATGTTCCATGAGTTGGTGATGAGGACGCCGTCTTTGGTCTTCAGTCGGTAGGCGCCTGGCCGCGTGACCTCGGCTATAATGAACGGCCCTTCCCAGGTGGGGGATAATTTGTGCCTGTCCTTGGTGGTTTGTATCTTCCTTAGAACGAGATCCCCGACCAAAAAGGCGCGGCCACGGACATTGCGATTGTGGTAACGACGCAGGCCTTGAAGATACCTTGCCGACTGGATTGTTGCGGCGTCTCTTGCTTCTTCGAGCTGATCTAATTCGATCAGTCGGGTGTTGTTGGAGTCATCTTCGGAGTACGCCCGGACTCGCGGAGAGCCGAACTATATCTCTGTCGGTAGCATGGCCTCGGTACCGTAGACCAGGAAGAAAGGGGATTGCCCTGTTGACCGACTAACTGTGGTTCTGAGAGACCAGAGAACGGATGGGAGTTCTTGTACCCACCGACCCGCATATGGTTGTAGTCGGTCGAATATCTTGGCCTTGATGCCTTGCAAGACCATGCCGTTGGCTCGCTCAACCTGCCCGTTGCTCCGTGGGTGTGCCACAGATGCATAGCAGATCTTGATGCCGAAATCGTCGCAGAAATCTTGGAATAGGCCCGCCGCGAACTGAGTACCATTGTCGGTGATGATGCGGTTAGGGACTCCGAACCGGTATAGTATACTCATGATGAAGTCCTTTGCTCGTGCCGCTGTAATTGTTGCGACGGGTTTAGCCTCGATCCACTTGGTGAACTTGTCCACCGTGACGAATAAATGTGTGAACCCCCCTGGCGCTTTCTTGAAGGGCCCGACCATGTCGAGCCCCCATACTGCGAATGGCCAGGAGATAGGGATAGTTTGGAGTTCTTGGGCTGGGAGATTTGTTTGCCTTGCGAAGAACTGGCAACCTTCGCACTTGCGAACGATGTCTTTGGCGTCTGTGACTGCTGTGGGCCAGAAGAATCCCTACCGGTAGGCTTTTCCGACTAACGTCCTGGATGCAGCATGGTTGCCACATATGCCCGAGTGGATTGAATGCAGGATCTGCTTGCCTTCCTCGGTGGTGACGCAACGCATGAGGACGCCAGATGCGCTCCTTCGGTACAGGTCTTCTCCGACTAGCAGGAAGCTTTTGCTCCGACGCTTGACCTGCTCGGCTTGACTGTGATCTTCTGGGAGTTCATCGTCCAGGAGGAATTTGACAATAGGACTCCTCCAGTCTTGACATATGTGCAGCACTTCGTCGGTAGCCGGGGTAGGTTCGTCTCCCGACTGCTCTTGTGCCGGTTTCTTCTTGACTGATGGCTCCATAAGTTGCTCGACGAAGATTCCAGTCGGAACTGCTTCTCGTTTGGATCCCATGTTTGCCAGCTCGTCCGCCGCGTCGTTGTATTGGCGCAGGACGTGTGTGATTTCCAGCCCGTCGAACTTATTTTCCAGCTTGCGGACCTTCTGACAGTATGCCGCCATTGTATCGTCGAGACAGGTCCAGTCTTTCATGACTTGGTTTACCACGAGTTGGGAATCTCGGCGCATAACCAGTCGACGTATGCCGAGTGATATGGCGATGCGGAGCCCGTGAACGAGTGCCTCGTACTCGGCGACGTTGTGGGAAGCCGGGAAGTGGATTTGTAGAACGTACTTCAGTTTTTCGCCAATGGGGGATGTCAATATGACTCCAGCCCCGGCGCCACCGATCCGTAGGGAACGTCGAAGTACATTGTCCAGTACTCTAGCTTTGCTGTTGGTATTGGGAGTTGAACTTCTGTCCACTCAGCCACGAAGTCGGCTAAAGCTTGAGATTTGATAGCTGTCCGTGGCTGGAAAGTGATGTCGAACGCCATCAACTCGAGTGCCCATTTAGCGATCCGGCCAGTGGCCTCGCGATTATGAAGGGCATCCCAGAGTGGAAACGCTGTGACCACCGTAACTTGATGTACTTGAAAGTAGTGCACCAGCTTCCGGACTGTGATGAGTAGGCCGTATAGCAGCTTCTGGACCTGCGGGTATCTCGTTTTGGAGTCGGCAAGGACCTCGCTGACAAAATAGATTGGCCGTTGTATTTTCTGAAGATGACCCTATTCGGATCGCTCCATTACCAGCACCGTGCTGACTACGTGAGTGGTTGCCGCCAGGTATAGCATTAGCGGTTCCTGGGGTAAGGGTGAGGCCAACACGGGAGGTGACGTGAGGAACTGTTTGAAGTCTTCGAAGGCTTGTTGGGCTTCCGGAGTCTATTTGAAGGTGTCCGCCTTTTTGAGGAGCTTGAAGAAAGGCATGCCCCGTTCGCCCAGTCGGGAGATAAACCGGCTGAGTGCCGCCATGCAACCTGTCAACTTCTAGACGTCTTTGAGGTTGGTCGGGGGCGCCATGTTCCTGATGGCGTTAACTTTCTCCGGGTTGGCCTCGATGCCGCGATGCGAGACGATGAAGCCGAGTAACTTTCCAGACGGCACTCCGAAGGTGCACTTTTCCGGGTTCAACTTCATCTTGAATCTTCGGAGGTTTTGGAAGGTTTCTTCCAAGTCGGCAATGAGATCTTCTCTGGACTTGGTCTTGATCACCACGTCGTCGACGTAGGCTTCCACATTGCGCCCGATCTAGGTGTGCAAACAACGCTGAATAGCACGTTGGTAAGTTGCGCCTGCGTTTTTCAGACCGAACGGCATTGTGATATAGCAATACGCTCCAAACGGCGTGATGAAAGATGTTTTTAAACAGTCTTGTTCCCTCAGGCTAATTTGATGATATCCCGAGTAGCAGTCGAGAAAACTGAGTAGGTCACACCCCGCCGTGGAGTCAACCACCTGATCTATCCTGGGAAGACCAAATGGGTCCTTGGGGCACGCTTTGTTGAGGTCGGTGTAGTCGACGCACATGCGCCATTTACCGTTTTTCTTCCGGACTAGAACTGGGTTTGCCAGCCAGTCCGGGTGGTAGACTTCCTTGATGAACCCGGCTGCGAGGAGCTTGGTGATTTCCTCCTGGATAGCATCCTTGCGGTCTTGAGCGAAGCGCCGTAGCCGTTGCTTGACTGGCTTGGCGTCTGGCTTTACGTGTAGGGCGTGCTCGATCACCTCCCTTGGTACGCCCGGCATGTCGGACGGTTTCCATGCGAAGATATCTTTATTGTCCTGGAGGAAGGTGACGAGCGCGTCTTCCTATTTGGGGTCGAGTCCGGTCTCGACTAAGGCAATCTTGGAGAGGTCGGAAGGGTCCAGGGGGATCTTCTTCGTGTCAGAGTCCGCTGAAATTCCCGACTTCGCTGCTTTTTTCGCCGGAACTGGATCTTGATCGACTTCAGATGTAGCGGCTTGCCGGATGCTGTCGCGCCCGACTGCCGCTTCTTGTGTTTGAGCCAGTTCGCAACTCTCCTTGTCGTAGGTGAAGGCTTGCTTAGCGTCGCTGCGGAGGGAGAGGACTCCAGCTGGCCCGGGCATCTTCAGCACCATGTACGTATAGTGCGGTATCGCCATGAATTTGGCGAGGGCCGGTCGTCCGAGTATCGCGTGATATGCGGTCTCGAAGTCGGCGACCTCGAAGCAGATGCTTTCTGTACGAAAGTTGTCCCGCGTGCCGAAGGTTACCGGCAAGGTTATCTGCCCGAGTGGGGTTGATGACAAGCCGGGAATTATCCCATGGAAGGGCGCAGTGCTCGGCCGTAGTTCTGAACGAGGAATTCTCATCTTGTCCAAAGTCTTGGCGAACAGGATGTTGAGCGCGCTGCCTCCGTCGATGAGGGTTTTCTTCAGCCTGATATTTTTGACGACCGGGTCCAGGACGAGTGGATAGCGTCCCGGGTGGGAAATCCGATCTGGGTGATCTGCGCGATTGAAGGTGATGGCCGTTTCTGACCAGCGCAGGTATTGGGGGGTGTCGGCTGTGGAGACCGTGTTGATGTCGCGTATTGAGAGCTTCTGCTTGCGTTTGGATTCGTACGCAAGTGGTCCCCCGAAGATGTGGTTGAGTTCGGCTTGGGGATCCTGGAAATCCTCAGCCGGGCCTGAGTCTGGCTTGTCTTTGTCCTTGTCTGCGCCAGACGATGAAGCTTGCTCGGAGGCAAACTTCTTAAGCATGTGGCAGTCCTTGGCCGCGTGCCGGCCTTTGGGGTGAAATGGGCAAGGCCCGCTCATGACTTTCTGATAGTCGTTGTTCCGCTGGGGCCGCGACCGACTGCGCTCCATGTTGGCCACCTCGTTGTCCGACTTCCGCTTGCGGCTGCCAGATCTATTCTGAGACGGCTCGTTGTCGGCTTTCGCCTTGTTGTCTTTTTGTCGGGGCTCCTTCTTCTCGTCGAAGGACTCGGCGACGGCTTCAGCCGAGTCGGCGTATTTGTTGGCCATGTCGAAAAGAGCCTGGACAGTGGATGGTGGCTTCCGAGTGAACTTCGCGATGAGCGGGGCGTCTTTTACTCCCTTGCGGAAGGCGGCAATGACGACCTCGTCTTTGATACTTGGAATCTGATTGCGCTTCTCGGAAAACCTTTTGATGAATTCACGCAGAGACTCGTTCTTCTTCTGATGCAGCTGGTAAAGGTCGTGCTCGGAAGCCGGTCTCTTGTAGGTCCCCTGGAAGTTAGCGATGAACCGCTCCCTGAGTTGTCCCCAGGAACCGATCGACCGCCTTGGGAGGCCTGTCAACCATGTCCTCGCCGAGTCGGCTAATGCGACTAGGAGGTAGTTAGCCATGGCTCTGCTGTCGCCCCCAGCAGCTTGTACTGCTAGGACGTAAACGGTGAGCCAGGACTCTGGGTTGGTCTTGCCGTCGTACTTTTTGATTCCGGTAGGCTTAAAGCCGACTGGCCAGCGGACGTCCTGTAACTCCCGAGTAAAGGCTGGAATGCCTTCGTTATCGTGAGGACTTGGGCTTCGGTTTTGGCGGTGTAGCCGTTCGTAGTGGAGACCGAAGCGCTCGTGTTCATCCTCCAGTCGGCGGCGTTCATCCTCTTCGCGCTCTTCGCGCCGGGCCCTTAGGGTGTGGCGAAGATCGCGTTGTAATCGCATTCGGAGGTCTTGATTGGGTCGGCGGTCGTATTGGCGACGCCGCCGGTTGTCGTAGTTGGTATTGCCGAGCGTTGTTTGGCGGGACTCTTCGTGCTGCCGGGTGGAGCCGGCCGCCCGACATCGCGCTGATGCAGATGACTCCGCCGCTGGAGAGCCCATCCGATGGGTCGGTGTGTGAGTGTTGCCTGACTGTTCTTGCTGCTGGCAGGCGGCAGCAGTAATCATTGCCTTGATCTTGGCGATAGTTGGTGTGGCCTGATGATCCGGCCCAAGCTGGAGCGTGTCCAGCAGAGTTGCGGCGGCCACGACGTTCTGTTGTGGCGTGACGAAGACGTCGTGGTCGCCGACTTTGGTTTGGAGGATCTGCTGCTGGGCGGCTCGCCCAGCCTGTCGAAGCCCGTCATTGCGAGCTTGTCGGTTGGCCTCCTCTTGTTGTTGTAGTCAGCGCGCCTCCTCTTGCTGCTCCTCTTGCAGTCGGCGCACCTCGGAAGGTGGCGTTGAAGCCTTGAAGATCTCGCGGGGGAGGAGGAAGCTTGCCAAGGTGGAGTCCGAGTTGGTGCTCGAACCGCTATCTGACTTGGTGTCGGACTCCGAGTAGTTTATTGGAGTTAAGACGACTCCGACTTCTCTAGATCCAATCTGAAACGGTTCATGACCGTGTCCAAACTAAATCGCTGGAGGTCGGGTCTGCTGCGCGGGTTGTAGATGCACAGCGTCGCCGAATCCGTACGGGAGGTTGACGATCTCTCCCCCTCTTGGCCTAACCCGCGCTGGCTCAAGGCCTAGCGCGAGTCGGATGCTGAAGGAGAGAGTTGTCCCGACGTCCGGCGATGCGAGGGACTGTCGTAGTAGATCGCCGAAGGAGATGGCGACGTCCCTAGGGCCGACTGGCGCAACGCCGGCTGGCTCCTCGGCTGGCGAGATCGGATCTGCTTCAGCCAAGGAAAGATTACCGAGTTGATCGGTGACGAAATCAAGACTCCCAAAGGTGATGGTGTCTCCATTGGAGAACTTGTAGCCCTTGACTCCGTTGATGGGATCCATCGAATCTGTTGATGAAGAATTCGCCGGCCCCCTACCTGGCGCGCCAACTGTCGATGTTTTACACCGGCAATAATATTATGGGGCTACTCGGCGACCTGGAATTCGGTGAATTGCAGAGGAACACAAGAGAATTATACTGGTTCAGGCCCTCGATGTGAGGTAATACCCTACGTCCAGTTGAGGTGTTATTCCTCTGAGGTGGTTTTGCGATCAATGATCTGGCGTGTCCTCATGGGGCGCCCTGCCTCCCTTTATATACTAGGGGACAGGGGTACATGGTAAGGATCCCAGTCGGATACGACCAAGGGATTTCCTTCTTAGAGATAGAATCCTATCCGACTAAGGCTATGTTTCCTTATTATACAAGGCATAGCCTGCCGGGTGCTATCTTATCTCTAATTACATGGTCTGGCCCATCCTCTATCCGAGTGGCCCATGTGCTGGTAATGAGGTACCCGGGGCCCATGGCTCCCACACACAGCGTCGCGTCCACCTCGCGCATAGCCTTTGGGCCCAATATGATCGGCGAGTCGACGGCCAAATTCAAAACAATTCATCCAGTGTTTCGTACGTTGTTCGTATCCGTTTCATCGGTGTCCTGTCTGTCTCGCGCAATGAGGGATGAGCTTTGTCCGTCTAGCCTAGAAACGACCCAACTAAGTCCTTCTTCCTTGTCTTCAACCTGGCCAACCGAAGTATGTCGTCCTACAGTAATGGCCTAACCATGGGTTCGTATATTGGTGTTGTTGGACCAGAAATAGATTATTTTGAACAAGTTACCTAGAAGGTCCACGTGAATAATATGTTTTTCTAAAGTGCTAAGGTTTCAAAAAATTGAACTATAATCATCTAATTTTTAACGTAATTTTAGTTTTTTCCGTTGTAACGCACGGGTACTTTTCTAGTTAATGTAAACATAGTATACTATTATTTGGTGGACAGGTAAAGGGTATTGAATGAATAAAACTTATTGTTTTGTGGACGGAGGATAAGCGAGAGAGAGTAGAATCAAGTTATTTTGAAATAAAAGTTTAAACTCTAGGAATCAACTTATTTTGGACCGGAGGAAGTAAGTGCTTACGGAGGCCAATTGTAAATTCGAAATAAGAGGGAGATAATCAGTAGTTGTTTAATAGGAAGTATAGGGAGTGCAAGTGTTACCACTTACACCTAACGAGCAACGAGATCAAAAGTTTTTAAACCTGGAACGAGGTTTGGGAAGGTTTGTTTCAAAATGGCTCCTAAAAAGTTTTAAAAAAATTTATAATAAATATAAAGGTAGTAAGGTATTATTACAATATTGTATATGGTTATGTGGATGTACTTGGTATAGGTACTACTTTATGATTTAACTTTTGGTGCACACAAATATTATAATATACTCCAACACACATAAATTTTCACAGCAACGTTTGGGATTACACACAAGTGCTGCCGGGTACACCCGTCCGGAACCTTAACTGATCTTTTGGTTGTACACCAATCAGCCGCGTGCCGCCTGCTTTTGGTTAACAACCCTCGCTTTCGACGCTTCGCGTCAACATCCAAAGCCAGCTTTGATATATTAATGTTATCATAGTAATTAAGGGCATTAATCCGATCTACGTGTAAATAATTGGGGGTGCCGATTTGATTGAAGCAATAAGCAACCTTTTGAACTCCATCACCTTTTTAGTTGCTCTAACTAGCTAAGAGAGCTTGCTAGCTGCTGCTCCCCGTATATATACATGTTCTGATTTCGGTTGCTAATCGGCACTGTTTTAATCGCTCCTGGTACAACTGAACAATCTGTACAAGATTTTTTTGGCTGCGCTTCAGTTCACATATCCATCTTTTTTTTAAGCTAAACCTAACTAAACGGTTTAGTTTTAAAAAAAAACAGAGCATGCGAGCGGTGGAGCGGGGTTCAGACCGCTCCACAGCTCCACTCCGTACTTCGCTCCATGAATTAGATTTAGAAGTTAAAACCCCTGCCAAACACACTCATATTACTTGGAGGGAACTTTTACGTTAATAAAAAGATCTAGCCGTTGATTAACTGGATCCTATTATCATGATCATAAATCGCATTAGTAACAATTAGCAAGTTGTAACTAACATTGACTCTTTTTTATCTAATCCATTAACAAAAAGATCTAATTGCTGATTAAATGAATTGCATTATCATGGTCGTAGAATGCATTGAATATTAATTAACAAGTTATAACGACTCTTTTTAATCTAATACCTTAACACGATAAATCTAGTCGTTAATCAAGTGAATCATATTGCCATGATAATAGATTGTATTGAGTAATAATTAGCTAGTTATAACAACTCTTTTTAATATAATCCCTTAGCCAGAAAAATCTAGCTATTAATTAAGTTGATGTATTATTGGGTAATAATTATATAGTTGTCACTGATGTGTACTCTTTTTTATCTAATCCACTATAATTAAAAAATAACCAACATATTTTCCATATAATTAAAATTTTAATATTTATAAAATCCATATAATACAGAGGTCGTGGAATACACAGGTTGGCGATTAGTATTAATAACAATTAAGCACATTTCAGCATGTAAGACTTGTGATGTTAACTTGGCAAAATACCCCTTCAGTTAAAAGAATTGCCGTTTCAGATATTAATAAGGTTTCCAGAATACAATTTCGACGGCTAATTTCTATTGCAAAACATTTAAAAGATTTGATAACATTATATTATTATAAAAATACTCACTTTTCTAGATAAATCAAAACATAAGCATGATTTTAACAAAATTCAATCTAAACATTTACACATATCAACATTTATTTGTTAAATTCTAACTTGGAGATAATACCAGGGAGAATATTTATGTAACATATTTATTACTTGCTCTATTCAGTCATAAATATTTGATTTGATGTTTAGAATAAGATTTTATCAAACATTTAAAACTTTACCATCAATATTTTTAAATGCTTAGTTTAAAAACAAAGAAAAAATTATATACGTTGATTTGGTTTGGAAAGTACTATTGTAATATAATAAGCTTATTCAAATATAAAATTAATACTCCAAGTTTTAAAAGTTTTATCGAATATTGTCCTAAAAGTCAATTTTTTTTATCGAAGGGAGTATTTCGTGGCATATATATAACTACTACTTTTTTGTTCCAAAATATAGCAACCTTTCTAGTTTATATTGAACGAGAAGGGTGAAGTCAGTGGGTGCGCGTAGGGGTTGGCTAACCCGTGCGCGTTGTCCGTACACCGCCGCCGTACAAATCGCAGGTCACACTACTACAAAACTGATGTTTCGTGGCGTTAGCTGTTTCAAAATGTATGCGGGCCAAAAGAGCGGCCGCCTGCGGTAAGTAGGCCCCGAAGGAGGGGTGCGCTGTGATCGCCAGCGAAAATATATTATCGCTAGCGGTTGCTACCGTGGCCCGCCTATGAACAGTGCATCATTTTCACAGGCGTTAAAGCCAGACGGCGTGTAATTTGGACCGCCAGCAAAAATGTAGGAGGTTTTCGCTGGCGGTCGTGGCCACTTAAGGGGACCGCCAGCAAAAGCCCCCCTTTATATGTCATCTTCTTCCTCGGCCCTGTTCACTGGAGTCTAAGATTTCTCTCTCCTATAGAAGCAAAAATATAAGGGGAGGTTTTGAACTCGATATCTTTGGTGGATTTTGGTTTCTAAGGTTAAATCTTTGTTCTCCTACCTTCTTTATGTAGTTTACTTTTAAATTTATGTTTTTAATTTAGTAAATTTTATAATCATGCATAGTGTGTTCTTATGTGATCTAGATCTACAATTTTTAATTGGCACCTTAGAGCTTAATTTGGCTCAAATGTTTTATGCAATTTTACAGCAATAGTGTTTACTCATTCATCGATGATGATTGTTTAGCTAGACATGGTAGTTTTTGTTTATGTTAAGTTAGTTAGATTGGATCTAGTTTAGAAGAGAGAGAAACACTAGCTAGTATGTGTCTTAATATTTTTTTGTAGATCTAGATTTGATTACTTGGATCTGGATTTTTTATTTGTGATAAATTAATTGAACTTGATTACTTTGTATGGAATTTTTGGATAATTGTATGGAATATAGTTAATGTTTGGATATTTCTTTATTTGGACGCATTTCAATGGAAATATGATAATTTGTACCGTATCCGAACTGAATTTTACGGAGGCATATTTGTAAAGTTTCGACTGAATTTGCAGATGGTAAGGTCATGGATGTATGATACACCAAGATTTCAAACGCCATATATTACGGGAGTTTCTAAATTCATTAATGCTGCCAAGGCACATGCTGTGGGTAGGAAGATCAAGGAAATCCATTGCCCATGTGTTGACTGGAAAACCAGAACGTATGGGGTGGCTTAGATGTAATTAAATCGCACTTGGTGACGCATGGATTTGTTAAGAACTACACAACTTGGTTTTATTATGGTGAAGAAAATGTATTTGAGAGAACCGACATTGAAGGCGCTGAACACCAAGAGGATCGTTGTCACACCCTGATATTAGCCACACAAAAATTATACTTGAGAAAAATACCCAAGAAAATAAATTTTAAATGGCCAGAGGAATTAATTAAAGGTCTAAAATACAAAATAATAAATTATTGTGGCCGGGAATATTTTTCTTATGTTCCCTGTGCCAAAATACATTAACTGGATTTTTAGTGGAATTTTCAGAGCACAGGAACTATTTTTAATAAATCAAAAATGATTATCGAAATTAATTTCGCTCTGGAAATCTTTTTCCTTTTCTTTTCCCTTCTGTTTTCTCTTTTTCCTCTTTTTCTCCACTGTGCCGCAGGCCGGTTCCCCTCCCCACGCCCGCGCCCCTCTCCCTGCGTCCGCGTCCTCGCCCGCGCTCGTGCCCGTGTCCGCGCCCGCGCCCTCGCTCGCGCCCGCGCGCCTCCCGCTGACCGGCCGGGCCCGCCTGTCAGCATCATCTTCCTCCTCCGTCTGAATCGGGCGGAGGGGAAAATCCCCGGAGCTGTTCGATCCAGCGCCGCCTCCCGCCTCCTCCCGCGCTCTCCACTCGTTCAAACGGGCACGGACCGAGTCCGCCCCACTCCCCCGAGTTCTCCGGCGTCCACGTCCCCTCTCTCCCGAGAATCTCGCACACGATGCCCACGCCGCCGCCCACTCTCCCGTGCACGATTAGAGCCGTTCGGCCTCAATCTCTCTCGCCCGCGTGCTTAAAAAGCCCCTCCGCCCTCTCCTCCATCTTTTCCTCAACACGCCGAGTTTCCCCGTGCTCTAGAACCCCCTCACCACCGCGCACCCGAGCTCCGCCATCTTTCGCCGTCTCCGGCTGCCGCTCGCCGCCGTTTCGGCTGCCGCCAAGCCACGCCACCACCGCCATCACCTTCGCCGTGCCATGCCGCACCTCGGCCGTCACTCCGTGGAAGCCGAAGCTCGCCGAACCGCCTCGCCTGCGCGCACGGTGAGTATCGGCTCTCCGCCTCCTCTCCGGCCGGTGATTTCTGCCACGCCGCGTCTCCATTCTTCGACCTAACAGCTCTTTCGTCCTCCTCATCCTCCAGGACGTCTCGGCAACCGTCTCTCGCCCGTCCCCCGCAGTCGGAGCTTCGTCGCCGACGTTGTCCCGAAGCCACCGCCGCTTTTTCGTCGCCACCGTCGTCTTTGCGCCGTCGCTCGCCGTCGCTCGCCACCGGTGAGAACCTCCTCCGTTTTCCTGTTCCATTCCGCCCCTCCGTGTGGTCGCCGCCGCGCTGGGTGGTCGCCGCCGGTGACTATCGGGTCGCGTGCACGCCGCCGCCTCCCGCTCGGGACGGCCGGCTTCGGCCGCCGCTCCCTGGGGCCGTTCGATCTGCCGGGTGGCAGATCGGGGCCGCCCGCTCGCTCGCCCACGTGGTTGCCCGCGGTGGCGCCACGGGGTGCGCCCGCTCTCGGCGCGGTGGACTTGGTCCACCGTGCGCCTGCCTCTCGCACGCTACTGGCCAGTGAGGCCCGCCTGTCGGCGCCGGCTTCCCGGTTTGGTAACGTCATAAATCGGTTAAATGCGCATTAAATCGCTGGTTAATTATATTTACACTGAAAATAGCAGTAAAACTTCAATAAATCATAACTAATTCATACGAACTCCGATTAAGTCCATTCAAATTTCATTAAAGCCAGAAAAATGCCAAGAATTCAATAAAAATACTTTTAGTCCATGTTTGTTGGCCCTCATGTACTGTTTTTAATTGTTTATGCATTGTGTGTTGTAGATTCCGACGCCGGTTTTTCTCCCGCGTATTTCGAGGTCGTAGCTGAATACCTTCAGCCGGAGCAAGGTAAGTCACACTGTTACCTTGATCACTTTGTACCTACTTTTCCGCTAAATTGCATTGTTTGCTCAAATAAACTGCATCAATTTAATATTTCATGTGGAGGGTTATTACCTATACCATGTTAGGATTTAACCATAGTTTGGAAACCTGATTCCTTGTCACCTGGGTAATAATATGAATAGATTATAATCCCTAGGATGCTTAGCCGTGCTTAGCAATATAGCTCACCTGGGAATTAAATATTATTTCTTTTTATGATTCGACTCAATGTTGGAAAAATGGAACCTTGGATAGGCTGTTGTTAAATTCCTAAAATTTGACCTAAATGGTGGGCTGTGGGTGTATGGTTTTGCTTGTCACACCCATGGCAATTAAGGACCGGTTCGCGGGAGCCACTTGGGCAACTTCCCGTACTTTTCACAAGCCAGCGTGGGCAACGGCTGGGCTTGAAGCGTTTCTTCTCCCTCTCCTAAGCACCAAAGAAGAGGGTGGGCGTGATGGAGTTGGGTCGGCCCGGGGTAGGGTTGATCGGCTGCTGGATTCACCGTGGCGCAAGGGGGGTAGCCTAGCCAATATGGCGTGCCCTGTCGGCAGGTGCAACCTCAGCGTGGTGTGGATGGTTAGGGAGAGGTTGCGTGAACGGTCCTGTCACAGCCTCGTACGGGACATCGTGGTGATGTACTGGCACACGGGAACGTGTGTGGGGGCTGTGTCTTGTGGGTACAGTTGTACACCTCTGATCAGAGTAAAACTATTCGAATAGCCGCGCCCGCGGTCATGGGCACATTGGCCAAGACTCACCGTGATTAGTCTCACCCTAGATAATTAGTCTGGTTTTATAAAATTGGTGTTGTGGAAGGTGTGAGTCCGGTCGACGTGTTGAGTTGACCGGAGGTGGCCGGTTAGCGTGGTGTAACGCCAATCGGTGGAGACTGGTGAGTGTGGTGTAACTCTCATCAGTTATGCCTGGTGGTCGTGGTGTAACTTCCATCGGCGCGGCTTGGTCAACGTGGTCTAGCGTTGATCAGGAAAAACTGGTCAGCGTGGTGTAACGTTGTCCGGTGGTGACTGGTTAACGTGGTGTAGCGTTAATCAGTGGAGTCCGGGTAACGTGGTGTAACGGTACCCGGAGGTGTCTGGTGAACGTGGTGTAGCGTTCATCAGTGGAGACTGGTTGATGTGGTGTAGCGTCAATCAGTTGGGAATGGTTGGGCTTGGTTAACATGGTGTAACGTTAATCAGTGGAAAATAATGTGGTTAAATTAATCAACTTTTTACTGTTTGCGAACTACTACTGTTGCAACTGCTTTTATGCAAAATAAACCCTATCCCATCTTTGTACCCTGTGCATCTGCATAATTGTGGGTGTGATTTGTTGAGTACTGTGGGTGGTACTCAGCCTTGCTCCAATTTGCCCCCTCTCAGTGTTGGAGACCGCATCAGACAAGGATCACCCAGAGGAATAGGCTGGCTCCGCCGTCAAGGTGCCTGTGGGATGGCAGCTGATACGTGGCTAGTTGTTCATAGACGTTACTTTATCTTTTCCGCTGCATTATGTAATATAAATGTTTATTCTGTTTGTAAGACACTTTGTATGGCAACTTGGTTTGTGTACCCTGACTTTCCTGGGCAGGGATTTATTACACATTAATGTTCAGAATTTCGGTACGAATTTCTAGGCGTTACAATCGTCATGAAGGTTTCATAGATTGTAGTCGCTGTGTTATAGTAGATGAATCCGATCACCATGATTTTGATTTAGAGGATGATCATGTTGTGATGGATGGTATTGATGGCTCTAGTGATAATGATGTCGATTTAGAAGAGATGCTGCGACACACGGAACCGGAAGTGCTATCAGGGTCTGCGAGAGGTTTAGATAATTTCTAGAAGTTACAGAAGGCAGCTAAAGAACTTTTGTACGATGAGCCAAAGGGTTGTGACAAGGAGTTCACAGTATTGCGTTCAGTGCTTGAACTTCTGAGATTGAAGGCCAAGAACGATTGGTTCGACAGCAGTTTCAACAATCTGTTGGGTGTCTTGAAGAGGTTGTTGTCGAACTCTAACTCCCTGCCAACCAACACATACTATGTGAAGAGGCTTATCTGCCCGTTGTGGCTGGGTGTGGAAAGAATTCATGCTTGTGTCAACCACTGCATCCTGTACCGTAAAGAGCACGCAATGTTGGATAGGTGCCTAACATGAAAGCTAGTCGGTATAAAACTGGTAACCAGTCTCCGGACGTTGATGCTACTGGTCAAGAGGATAGCTCTGCTTCAATGGAGCAAAGTAAGAAGAAGATTCCCCAGCTGGTGATGTGGTACTTGCCACCCAAAGATCGCCTGAAGTGTTTATTCTCGAACCCTAGGGATGCTGAACTGATGCGTTGGCATCATGAAAAGCGCAAGAAGGACAGGAAGCTTCGTCACCCAGTCGATGCTCGGCAGTAGAAAAATTTTGATGCAATGCACCCAGAATTTGTAGAGGATCCAAGAAATGTAAGGTTCGCACTGAGTACAGATGGCATGAACCCTTTCGGTGACTTGAGTAGTTCACATAGTACTTAGTCAGTTCTTCTAACCATGTAAAACCTTCTAACATGGCTATGTCAGAAACGAAAATACGTTTTATTGTGCATCCTTATACAAGGCTGCAAATAACCTGGTAACGAAATAGATGTGTTTCTTGAACTGTTGATGGAGGACATGACGGATATATGGAACAAGGGGTTTCTAGTGTGGGATGAATTCTTACAGCAATACTTCACCCTTAGAGCCATTATTTTTGTAACGATCAACAACTATCCAGCGATATTTTCTCTATCTGGCCAGATCAAAGGGAAGACGGGTGTGTTATATGCTGCGATGGAACAGTATATAGGTACCTTCCTGGATCTAAGAAGCTAGTGCATATGTGGCACCAACGGTTCTTAAGGACAAATCATAAATACCGCGTGAAGGCCAGATATTTCGATAACACTGATGAGAATGAAGGCACACCTACTTCTCATGATGGCAAATGGGTGTTCGAGGTGATGGAGAACATCAAGGCCATTTTTAGAAAGGAGCACAAGAAGGAAACAAAGCGAAAGAAGGGAACAACGGGTATCGACGAATCCGACGTGCCATTCAAGAAGCACTCTATCTTCTTTTAAGTACTTGCCGTACTGGAAGGATTTGGAGGTTCGCCATGTCATCGATGTCATGCACCTAGAGAAGAATGTGTTCGATATCACCATTGGACTCTTACTTGACATACTCAGCAAAACAAAGGATAGGCTGAAGTCACGTAATGACTTGGTTGATACGAATATCAGGAAAGAGCTTCACCCCGTGGACCTAGGTAATGGCAAAACCTATCTTCCCCCCAGCTAGTTTCACCTTGATAGAAGAGGAGAAAAAAACACTGTGCAAAAGTCTACATGGGGTGAGAGTACCTACAGGTTTCTCGTCAAACATTAAGCGACTAGTCTTGATGAAAGATTTGTCGATGTCCGGCTATAATTCTCACGATTGTCATGTGATGCTGACGGTGTTTCTTGCTATTGCAATCAGAGCAATCAAACCAGTTCACGTAAAGGTGGTCATCACAAGAATATGTTACTTCTTTAATGCCATTTCACAAAAGGTCATTGATCCCGAAGAGTTAGGTCCTCTTCGTACATTTATGATAGAGACTATGTGCCAGCTAGAAATATGCTTGTCTCCGTCGTTTTTTGATATGATGTTATATTTCATGGTTCACATCGTGTCACAGATAATTGCACTTGGTCCGTTATACTTACATCAAATGTGGTCGTACGAGCGGTACATGTCCATTCTAAAGGGGTACGTACGGAACCATGCTCACCCCGAGGGTTCAATGATAGAGGGATACACTATGGAAGAAGTCGTAGAGTGTAATTGGTTTACCGGTGCCTCGGCATAAGGGGAGATTATCTAGAAGGGGGACAAAAGGAAAGAAAAGAATAATCGATCATGATTACAAAACAGTGCTAGATGCTCATTACAGTGTTCTGCAACAACTCGCGATAGTAGAGTCATACATAGAGCAGCATTTGAATCAAATAAGAGCTCGAAATGCTGGCCGCTTAGAAACATGGATCATGAAGGAGCACAAACGTCACTTCATTGATTAGTTAAAAGATCAAAACCTACCATATAGAGAAACTGCGGAGGAAAAATAATGAATAGGTTGGCTGGTGGCCCATCAAGTGTATACACCTCGTGGCAAGCATATGGCATTAATGGGTACATGTTTTATACCAAAGCAAAAGACAAAAATAGTGTATCCCAAAATAGCGGCGTTCGAGTAGAGCCAGTCGACACAATGGGACAAAAGAGCACAAACTATAGGTTCATAGAAGAGATCTGGGAACATAACTACGGACTCAATATACAGATCCCATTATTTTGGTGCCAATGGGTTAAACACCCAACTGGCGTGTTCGTGGACAACTTCGGGCTGACAGTTGTTGATCTCGGCAATCTAGGCTAGAAGGACGACCCATGGGTACTCACTGATCGGGCCACCAGAGGTAACTTTTTGCCTATAAGAGAAAGTATGCTGGTTGAAAATTTCTAAGTCCTGGAGCCCGTGAAACCCTAGCACCGCCAGGCTGCCGAAATCTCGCGGCCGCCAGCGAAGCCGCTTGCGCCCGCCTACGACCATCCCCATGTGCCTCAATCGCAAGAGCTTGCTATACATAGCACGCACACCTCCTCATCAACTCCATGTGCCGGCGGAGCATGCCGCACCGCTGCCTCTTCGTTGACCTTCGCTTCTTCGCTGTCGACCGCCGGCGGCTCGTGTCAACCCCACGCCTTCGCCGTCGCCTCGACCAGCCCGCCGTGCCGCCGCCACCTCGTCTACCCCACACCGCCGCCATCCTCGACTACCCCGCGCCGCCGCCTCCTCGTCGACCTTCGCTTCTTCACTTCTCCGCCGTCGACTGCTGGCACCTCGTGTCGACCCCGCACCTTCGCCGTCGCCTCGACCAGCCCGCCGTGCTGCCACCACCTCGTCTACCCCACACTGCCGCCAACCTTGACTACCTGTAACGACCCGTTCTCTTTTCCCTGTTGGATTTCGTTTTCCCGAGTTCGAACTCTTCTCCTATCCCGTTCAGCCGTGCCCCAGTTTTTCTCTCCCTGGCCAGCCGACTACCTTTTCCCCTTGTGCCGAGTAGATTCCTACTCAGTTCCTGTGTCTTGCCTTTTTCCCTTGTGTCCCTCGGCCACCTTTGCTGCCGATAACCTTGTGAAGTTGACTGACTACTTTGACAATCTCCCCGTTGTCTTATCATCTCACCCAGTTGCACCCCTCTCGTTGGACGCCGACCACCGCGTGGAGAAGTAACCAGCTTTCACTGTCGCAGCACCGTTCGGACCAGTGGACAATACCCGCTGCATGCTTGGACCAGTGGTTAGTCAGCAGCTATGTCCAGTGGAGGCTCCTCCAACCCGTCCTTGCTACGACCTTAGTGTCTATCGCCGCTACAGTGTCTACCAACTCCACCGGGCCACGCCAGCTCGCAAAGTCAATTCCCTGTCTCAACGTCCTTATCGCCTTGACAGCTTAATCTTGACCCTTTTCTCCATTGCCTTGCGTCGACGCGCTTGCCTCACGCTCCGGCTATAAGTTGAGCACCCAGGCTTATTCATTCCCTTGTTTTTGCAACCTGGCCACCACTGCTGAATCGTCATTTCTTCCTTCCCTGCCTCGGGAGCCGTTTCCTATTCCCGAGCTCCCTCGCCGCTGTTTGCTACTTCGCCTGGAGTGTCCTAACCGGTGAGCCTTGTTGCCCGGATTCGCCACTATCTCTGCCGACTGCTATCCTTCTGCAGTCGACTCCCGCATCGTTCTTTCGCTAAGTGTTTTATCTCTTTCTAGCTTATCAGTGGTTGTCTTTTCTGCTTGTCCAAAGCCTGAACCGGAGGACGATCCAGAAGCCGTCTTCGCCGAGGAAGATCTTTCTCTAGAACAAGGCAAGCCCCTTTAACCATATTGTCTCTCCTATATGCAAAATTATGTTGTTTGCAAAATATGCATGCTTAGTTTACACTGTAAATTGTTTGGCCTCTGTCTGCAAGCGCAACCGACAGACCTACCCAGTAGTCGCACTTATTTTGGTAGGACTTTGATGTATTTCTTCCTTAAAAGCCCCACAAATGGCACGTTGGCATCGTATCCGTTGGGTACGATTGCCGAGTAGAATGCTTAGCCCTGCATCGTTGTTTGTCGTTGGGAAATATGGGTTTTTACCCCAATCGTTTGAAAACCCGGTACTCTGTGTATCAGGCGTGTTTGTGAAATAAGTAAAAGTTTGGGAAAACCTTGAGGTACAGGGTCAGTGCCTGTGTGACCTGGCTATGTATTGTCGATAAGGACCGTTTCCTTTGGGAATTTCATCCGAGCATTTTACAGTACGACCAAACGGGTAGTATGGGCTGCCCCTGGCCGAGTAAATTGTAGGTTTAGGGAAATCTGGTGCCGACTGGAGTGGACTCATCTGAGTTGTGGCTCGTGGGCCCTGGTGCTGATGGTGGTTGTAGCCGACCTAAAGCATTGATCCTGTGTGGATCCTTCTGCTGGCATTAGATAACCCTAGACTGGCTTTGGAAATGGCCTTGTCACAAACTTCCGGTACAGGCTAGTACACGGTGTAAGTTTTGTGTCGTTTGGGTAAAGCGTGCACCCTCTGCAGAGTTTTAGCTGAACTGTTCGAACAGCCGTGCCCACGGATAAGGGCGATGTAAGGTGATTCCCATAGCGTAGATTTGTTTGCCCGTGGTTTGTGAAGCTGATTTATGGGAAGGGAATCGTGACCTGAGTTTGCCGAGTAAGCAAACGGAAGGCTTGTGTGGCCAGAAACGGGCCTGTGTGACCCGGGGTGTTGAAGCACCATAAGCAAGTGTGTGAAAAGTAATCAGGAGATAAGTCTTCGGGTTGTAGCCAGAAGACGATAAAGAGCATGCTCCCGGGTTGTAGCCAGGGCAGCAAAAGTTTGAGCTAACTGGTTGTAGCCAGTGTAGCGGATATAACCGGTTGTAGCCGGAAAGTGCTAAAAGAGATAGCTGAGATTTGGTTGTAGCAGAGTCTCAGGGTCAACGGGTGGTTGTAGCCACTCGGGAACACAGCAGACCGAATGGAGTGGTCGGAGCCACTCGGGTGTTAATCTAATGTGAAAATGGAAGAATATGATTCATTAAGTGGCGAGTTGTTGAAAAGCAACTTGCGGAATGGATCGAGGTGTGAGCCTCTTTCCGACAACTAAAACTTGACACACTAGCATTTTGACAAGCAAAAATGTTTCTAAAAGCAGTCTTTCGCAAATGAAACTCTTAGCCCCTTTGTCCAGACGTCATGGCACCATTTTCCCGGCTTGCGGAGTACGACAATACTCACCCTTGTTCATATATATGTTTAGTAGGTCTCGAAGAAGAAGAAAACGAAGACCCGACTGCCGCCGAGTTCTTCCAATACCAAGCCGACTACGAGGACCTCTGAGGTTTCGAGCCTAGTTCCCAACCAAGCTTGTGGTATAGCTGTGTTCTTCTGCCGAGTAGTTTCTTCCTGCTTCCGCCCTTTCTGTGTTGTTCTCGCTAGTTTACCCTGTTGTTGCTTCTGTCTATCCGGGGCCTGTCCTGGATGGAAACCTTTGTATTATATATGTATGTACTCTGATATGTATATATTGTACTCTGAGTTGTATCACCGATGACTATGTGCGTATCCGACTACTGATCCAGGGATGGGGTACTGTGTGCACATTGTGGGCCCTCCCGCGGGCGCCACACTCCCCCGCGCCGCCGCCATCTCGACTACCTCGTCGACCACGCGCCTTCGCCATCACCTCGACCACCCCTAGCCACGGTGAGCCTCACAGTTCTTCAATTGTGGACTGATTAATGGATGGATGGATGGTTGAATTTTGAGATGAATGAATGAATTGTGCTACTTCTGCTGTGCGCGAAAAATTCTGCTGCTGCTGCTAATGGCTAAATTTTTGTTGCAATTTTTATTCTTATTGCTGCTGTCAATTGTAATTAGCAGAAAGATTTGTAATAATTATATGTTGTTTGAGGGATGGATGGATGAATGAATGAATGGTGAATTTTGGATGGATGAATGAATGGTGAAATGCATTGTGTTGTGGAAATTGAGGTTCAATTAAGGGGATGTCTACCAATTCTACTAAACCCATTCTACCAAATAGTTGATTTTGATGCAAATAGGTTAATTTAGATGCAAATAGGTTAATTTCGATGCAAATAATTAATTTCAATGTAAATAGGTTAATTTTGATGCAAATAGGTTAATTTCGATTCAAATGATTGATTTCGATGCAAATAGTTCGATTTCAATGCAAATAGGTTAAGTTCGATGCAAATAATTAATTTCGATGCAAATAGGTTAATTTCGATGTAAATAGGTTAATTTCGTTGCAAATGATTGATTTCGATGCAAATAGGTTAATTTTGATGCAAATAGTTTGATTTCGATGCAAATAGGTTAAGTTCGATGCAAATAGGTTGATTTTGATGGAAATAATTAATTTCGATGCAAAATAGGTTAATTTTGATGGAAATAATTGAATCCCATGCAAATAGGTTAATTTCGATGCAAATAGGTCATTTTCGATGCAAATAGTGATTTCAATGCAAATAGGTTAATTTCGATGCAAATAGGTTTATTTTCGATGCAAATAGGTTAAGTTCGATGCAAATAGTGATTTCGATGCAAATAGGTTAATTTCGATGCAAATAATTAGTTTCGATACAAATAATTGAACTCGTTGCAAAATTGGTTGATTTTGATGGAAATAATTGAATCTGATGCAAATAGGTTTATGCAAATAGGTTAATTGTAATGCAAATAATTGATTTCGGAACATATCTTCCAGTATTCTGTAACCAATACGATGGAAAAACCAATCAAAGCGCCACAAGCGGGTGACAAGAGCTCGGATGAACCTCAACTCGTGGCTTCCGAAGAACTTCGGATAGTATGCACACAGGCAGTGCCCAAGTGTCCGTCGTCAAGCTTGGACGACGCCGACGTTCCCGCGAGTGAGTCTTCGTGGCACACGCCGAGTGATTCCTTGCCCATCTCCCCAAAGGAAGAGAAAGGGCGGGGATGACGACAAGGTCGACTCCGATTACGTCTCGCCTGTTATGTCGGTACGTTTTAGTTGGATATCGTGTCTTCTGTCTAACCTTTTTTATGTGCACATTTTGATCGATTCACATTAATGCTGTACTAGAAGGATGCCCCACGACGATCTAAACGAAAAGCCGTAACAGCGCCAGAAGAGAGGGGAATGCAGGTGGGAGAAGAAACTGTCGCACAACCCAAAGAGGCAGCTAAGCCCAAACGTAGAAGGGGAGATCGAAGCAAGAACAGGCTGTCGAACGAAACCTATGTCATCACGCGTCTTAGTCCCAAAGGGGAACCCCTATCACCGGAAGAGGCCTGTGTCAAGTTCAACAACCAATGCGGGGCTGTAGTAAGGGATAATGTGGAGATCACATTCAAAGATTGGAAGAAGGTTACCCCTGGAAAGAAGAAGTTATGGTGGATGGAGCTGAAAAGGCGGATCATATTTTAGAAGGGACAGAGATAGAAGTGAAGGAATTTGCATTAAAAACTATGGGAAAGCTTTGGCGGAATTAGAAATATGATCTCAACAAGTTTTATTTGAAGAAAGATAAAACCCTTTTTAGAGACTATGGGAAGATAATACAGGCCCAGTGGGAAGAGTTTGTCTCGATGAAGACCTCAGCAGAACAACTCAAATAGAACAGGAAAATGCCCAAACTAGCAAGGAGAAACACATATCCTCATCATTTGGGCTCGACTAGTTACCGCCCTAAGATCAAGAAGTGGAGAAAGGAGGAAGAAGAATTGAGAAAGATAGGGAAACCCGTACCTATGGACGTTCATGATGAACGGAGCAAGAATTGGGTGCATACAAGAACGCCATCATTTATGTAGGAGGGCAATGTAGTTTTTACAAAACCCTGAGCTACAGTAGGTAGCAGACCAGATGAAGTCAATTGCCAAAAGGCAAAAGCTTGAGATATTCACACCAAACAGGGAGATCGACCAACTGTCCTACGCGGTGGGCAACCCTGAGCACTCAAGCCGCGCTCGAGGGGTCTCCTCGAAACTTTCTTGGAAGGAAGGCTTCAGAAAAGACGCTGAAAGCTACAAGAAGAGTGACCGGTAAAAGGAAGAGATCACGTTGCACGTAAGACAGCAGGTGTATGCAGAGATGCAGAGATTCATGGCAGAGCACCGCCAATTCATGGGCAGATCTTTCCAAGAAATGCCCTAGAGCGACCCTGTATCTACGCCCGGACCGAGGTATCCAGTCGACAATCTGAATAAAGACACACCTTGCAGACTGCACGTCCTGGTCAGAAGGGCAGAAAGGACATTAGAGATTGCCACGGGAAGGGAGATACCGGGCCGCAGGTTTCACTGCACGAATATTTTGGAGGACTATACCAAGGTAGAGGTGTAGAAGGTCTATGAAGATCACATGAGATACGAGATAGACCTTCCAACCCCAAGGGCATAGTATACCTAGGAGATGCGGTGGACCAGATTATTTTGTGGCACAAAAGAGATATTGTTATAGGAATCTCAACGGTTCCTCCACCAAGGAGACTGATGTCGCCATCTCCCACTTCGCCTAGGCTTCCTTTGCCTCCACCGCTGCCATCACCTCCCCAGCAACCAGTCAATCAACCTGAGGCACCTTCACAACAACAAGTAAATCAACATGAGGTACCTCAACTGGCGATCGAGCCAGAAATTGCAAAGGACCATCCGCAAGAAAAAGAAAATCAGCCTGATCAGGCACCTCCATAGTCTGAGGCGCCTACAGAAATTGCAGAGGCACGTCCCCAGGAAGAAGAAGCTACCTTCGTCTTGCTTAAGATCCGAGCCCATAAGCACAAATCAAAGGATTCCCATGGATGGTGCAATCTTTCAAGGGGAGTTGGACGGAGGACAAGGAAAAAAGTAAGGTCAATGAAGACCAACAAAATGCAGAGAGCCTAAAAATAACCTTGTCCAAAGGCATGGATTTTTTTTCCATCGGATGATGTGCCACAAAATTATGAATATGGCAAGCCATTCCAACCACTGTGGAAATTAGCCCAAGGACCTTGGCAGCTAAAAAAGTGGCATGAATGGTAGATACTTACATGCATGTTTGGTATTAGAGAGATAAGCGTTGACGTACCGGCAGATGTGTTCATGAGCGGGCCCTACCAATTTTACGTGGATTTTAGGGATATGCATGCCCTCTTCCGCCGGGATAAGCTAGATGCAAATTTGATCTCCGTGTGGTGCCTGTAAGTATACAACCGCTGCATTGTACTTGTCCAGACTACCTATACGTTACCCACAACCTGATCTGATCATCCTTTTTTACAGGATGAATTACGACATAGCGGAAAAAATGCATATAACTGTCAACTTCCTAAACCCATGTCGAATAAGCGAGCCAAACCACACCTTCCAACTAGACAAGAAATACATGGTCCATGACTCCCGCAGAGAGAGATGCCTACGTAGCGGAAAGGCATAATATTAAAAATCTGGAGGTGGCCGCTTACATAGGTCAGTCAATGCACTTAATGCAGGACAAAAGATGCATATATGCTCTATACAACTTTGGGTAAGTTTGATATCCTATCCATACTTCCCCTCTACTTAATCATGACTCGACTAACAAAATATTTCATGATATTTTTGTGTAGCGACCATTGGATTTGCTTTCTTCTATATCTAAAGTATGGCGAAGCTGTGGTACTGGACCCTCTCAACAAGAAGCAAAGTACCTATGGTGAATTCCTCGAAATTTTAGATTAGTAAGTGATATATATAAATTTTAACTATGGACTTCTTGTTCACGAGCTGTTCTTATATGTATGACTAACTCTTTCTATTTGCTTGGACAGCGCCTACAAGTTTTACTACCGAGAGGGCGGAGAGCGGTTGGAGAAAAGAGACGATTTGCTCGTCTGCAATAAGTGGCCGGTAATTAATGATGGATACACTTTTTATAAGTCTGCATGCTAATCCATGTAATTAATTAACATTGTTTTTTTATGTCTTACAAAGTGCCACAAGCAACCAAGGGAAGCGTCCTATATGGATATTATGTCTGCGAATATCTTAGAGTGAATAGGAGGTACTTCACAAACCCTGCAGCTGTAAGTAGTAAATCATCAAAATATATATACGTTTATTATAGTTGCTTGTTTTTAACGTGTAACAATTTCCTTTCTCTGAATATACTTGATATAGCTTCCTAGACTCCAGAAGTCCAAAAGAACGCTCGATGACCGATCCATTGAGAACATACAGTGAGACATGTGCCACTTCATCCACCACGAGTGCTGCCACAAGTTAGGGCGGTTTTTCCATAAAGAAGGGCATCTGAACTTGGACAATAAATTCAAGTGTCTTGTTGACTAGGTCAAGAAAGTCATATACATTGTACATATAGGTAGAGCTGTAAGATATTTCACAAATATCATCCAGTGCTATGTGTGTTTATATAAGTACTGTGTAAATATATTAATTAATTAATAGTCTGTGTGAATTAATTGATATTGTATATATTATCAAATACGGCTTCGATCGATAAAGATAATATTTTCTATTGATTGTCTAAACAAATCATCATTGATTCTATATATACACACATAATACACGAATCAAAAAATAAATTCAAAATTGGCGGGAAATATAATTCAAAATTTGGCGGCAAATCTTCACATGTGGGCCACATTACAAAATACCTACTGCGAAACTGTCTTCACTAGCCGGCCAGGTTAATACAGTTCTTTTGTGAACCTTTTATCACTGGCGGCCGGTGTTACTTATTCGCAAGTGAAAATGGATTTTCTTTGGCGGGCCACATAGTGCGCCCGCTAGAGAAAATGGTAGCTTTGTTGGTGGTAAATTGCATTTTCTCTGACCTATGGTGGCCAGCTGGCGGAACCGCTACGGAAAATATATTTTGGCCACCACGGATATTCTTTTCGTAGTAGTGTCATTAAAACACTAATCACTCCCTAATTACTATCATTAGTACTTAATAAATTTTTAATTATAAAATAATACATAAATAAGCAGAGTTAAAAATTTTATATTTTAGTTGAAAGTTTCGAAAATCTAATTAAAAGTTTCAAATTTTGGGTTGAAAAATTTAAAATTTAAGTAGATTTTTTAAAATTCTTAGTTGATAGTTTTTAAATTTGAGTTGAAAGTTTCAAAAATTGAATTGAAAGTTTCAAAATTAGAGATAAAAGTTTCAAATTAGTTATGTAAAGTTTACTCGATTTTTTTAATATTTTATTTTTTAAAATTTTTTTATTTTTTTACTGTGCAGGGCAGTAGCTCGGGTGGGCGCTCTGCTAGCGCGCTTATAAGTTTCTTCGAAAAAAAGTTGCTATATATTTTTAAGATATTACACACGTTATGGACTGCAAAATGTCAAACTTACGATGACGCAAACAGCAGCAACATGCCACGTGTTGCCACTTGGTGTGCCATGCAGATGTGCCCCCTAGTGTTTGGCATCTGTTAGTGGTAGCATGGACCTGCAGAGATGGCCGCCGGCCGGCTGGTAGCCGATCGATTTGGGACCTTGCTTTGGCTAACAAAAGTAGAGGACTTAATCAATAATGGAGAGATCACCTCATCATCACCCAACACTCATCGATCCTTGCATGCAGGTACAAATCATATATAGACGACGTGAACCTACCACATCAATTATAGGATATATGAGGCGAATTTTCGCTCGATGTGATATTCCTCTCATCGAATTTTTGCTCGAGGCGAATCATAGGATTGACCTGTCATGCAGCACTGATTAGCAAGGATATGTAGCAACAGCATGAGAGAACGAAAAGGTGGTTGGCACTTTGATATCACTAGCCAACCTTTAATTTGTTTGTTGTAATTAACCATATATGCGGATCGAGAAGAATCTTCGATGTGTGATGGACAAAGCTTCCAACCATGCATAATATGGAGGAGAACGACTCAGTTAGCACTAATTATTCATCTTCAGTGCAATGCTTACTCAGGGCATCTCTGCAAAGTAATATGGTCACATGACATATATACACTCGTAAATATTTGTCGATTTCAATTAAGAGAGAATTATAAAAAGAATATGACATCCTCTTACATATATATACACAAACATAAACCGTTAAAAAACATTAAATATATAATTTTATATCCAAAAGTGTACATGCAATTCTACCGAGCATCGAAAAAATATACAAAATTTGACTTTTAAAAACTAAAAAAGTTCTAATACGAGGTGTATTTGAATTAAAGGATTTCGTTGTTGTTGACACTATCTCCAATAATATAAAGCTAGCAAGGTGCTACTCCATCCGTATAAAAATATAAGACGTGCATGTTAATGATATAGTCACTAATAATATACTTTGACCATTAATTGTTTTCGTAATATACTATCAACATCTGCAAAATTAGCATCAAATAAAAATATTCTCAAATATAAATATAATGATAGCACATGTATGAAAAAAATATATTGTTAATTTAATAATCAGTCAAATAATATGTATATTGACTTTAAAGAAAATAAGTACGCCTTACGTTTTCATGCAGAGCATATACGATAGTTGAAGTCGGTTTGGACTTGTGTAACTCCCACGTGAGTGCCAATTCCAATTAGTTCCTGATAGAAGTCTTGTGTACTTCGCTTGGATATGGATCGTGTGATGCAATGCCTCATCAGCAACAACCACTTTAATTTGCCCTTAACCCTGTATGTGCAACTCCACCTGCAATGATCTGATTAAACAATTGCCATCTCCACCTGCTGCGTGAGCAACTCGATGTACAATGGCCATTGATTGATATCACACATGAGTGATTAGCAAGAAACTAATTGATTATATTGTACGATGGATGAAAATCATTCCGTCTGATAATCCATATATATCTCCTCAGGATCGGTGCAATACGTGCCGTGCAAAACTGCAAATGCTAAACTGGTTAATTTAATTCATAGTTTTATAATTCTACCCGAACACCTAGTCACAATACCGCCTGAAGAGAAAAACTAGAACTATTTTAACTAAATGCACTCTAATTAGTAAAAAAACTAACACTTCTTTGGAACTTAATCAACTGTACTTAATTCTTCCGAAGCTCTCTAGCTCTGCACGTTGCTGTTACTTGTGGCACTTGCGAAAGTGACATGGGACCAACCGATCGGTCAGGGAACTGAATGGGGAGTTAGTGAAGTAGTGGTTACGAGTAAGCTTCAGATTAATCACAGATTGGGTTTCACCGGTTTGCCTTTCGTCTCTTATGCAAGAAGACGTCCAGATGTGCAGATATATACTTTTTGGCAGCTATTAAGCTATAGCATCATTAGCACTTTGAAGAAGAAATGATCCTACATTGTTTAGGTAATTAATTAGGTATATGGTAGAAGGAACCTTACCGGTCCAAGTCATTGCCAATTAGCTTTGGTAGGTATAAATGTACATATATGTGCATGCAAACATATACTTTTGTACTTGTGAAAAGGTTTTGAGGTCACTTGGTTGTTAAGCAAAACATTTGAAAACTTTTATGTCGGGAGAGCTGCAGAGTATTAGTAAAAATTCTGTAAGAAACACAACATAAATACAAGCGCTGATATAAACACGCGCATATTTATTCCTATAAACGCACACACGTACAGTACCTTATCCCTACGAGCACCTTTGAAAGACTGGGTCAATATATCTTTAGATTGGTGAAGTCACCACAGGCATCTCGTTGTCGACAGATGCGTCGTCTACCATTGACAGAATAATTAGCCATAAATACAAGCACCCGTGCCATATTCATCACCATAAACACATTACAGATTTTTTTTTGTTGGTGGGGGAATAGATATGAGGCTTTAATAGTATAATGCATGTCGTCGACCATGCATGGCCTTGCATTATATCATGCAAGCCAAGATGGTTTGTATTAGGGGAAAAAGACATAATGGATATGGATTAAATGATTAGGAAAAACTGATTAGATGGATTTGGATTCCTGTTTATCTTCTCTGCTTCCATATGTATCCATCTTACATGCATGTTGAGATGACAACACTATCTTAATTGGAATATGGCTCTAATTACTTAACAAAACTTTGTACAATTCAAAATAATAATGCAAAAGAAGTGAAGAAAACTCCCAGATGTATATGGGTGAGGTATAATGCAACGACGACAATCGACAAAGGAGGTCTAGATTCGCGTCCTAATAATAAAATGTAATTATGCATCAATCTTAATTAAAGGTGGCCGGTTAGTGGCGTGTCACCATGTTCAAGCTAAGAGGACTAATTAGCCGTCCAGTCCTTCGGTTGAGTGGCAAACAGGAATGCATGGTATGTATTAGTGCTGGAGCAGAAGTGACGCACTAACTGCCACTCCTTTAAAATGATTTTCACACACATCAGAGTTTTATTTTTACATGCTGGTAATTAAAATTTCACATATAATAATGATAAAGAGCTCCCGTAATCTAAATCCGCCTGTGAAAATCAATTTTCACAGACGATCCTCTTTAGGGGTCCTTTTAAGAGCACCGCCATGAAAAAGAAACACCTCATTAAAAAGTGCGGTCTCACTCTTATACTCCTCTCCTCCCTCACTCTGCCTCTCTCACTCCCTCTCCTGGCCCTCTTCCTCATGCGGGGAACCGGAGTGAGGAGGGAGCCTCGTCGGAGCGCTGTTGTGCTGAGCTCCGCTCGGTCACACGTGGAGGGGTTGAGGAAGGGGCCGTCGCCATGCCCAAGCCATAGCAATCGCCCCCTTCCACCACCTCGCCTCCTCCTCCACCCTCCATCTTGGCCGCCCCCTCATCATCCAAGCCGCCCTGCCAGCTCCCGCTTGGCCTCGACTCCCTCGCCTACCCCGCCTGCTCTGTCCTTGCCACCGTGCGCCACTCCCCGGCCACCACCCTCGTCACCGCCTTCTTCTTTCTCGCCCTCCTCATGTATGGCGAGGACGTCCGCACCATCGCCGAGCTCTCCATCGACTACTACCTCTACCCCGATGCCGAATTCTACAACGTCTCCGGCCTGCCCCTGCTTCTCCTCTCCCCTCCTACCTATGAGCTCTCTCAGGGCCGCTGGGTCTTCGACAACGCCTCAGTGGGACTCGGGACCACTAGATCTGGCGGCGGCAGCAGTCCTCGGCAACGGCTCTATAGGCTCAGCGACGGCGGCCCTTGGTGGCGACGGCTCTGTAGGCTTAGCGACGGCGGCTAGGATTGCGGCTCAGTGACGGCGGCGACAGCGACAACCACAGTGAGGGTTGTGGCTCGGCAACGACAGTGATGATGACCGCGGGTAATTTTTTTTGCCGAAAATTATTTACACAGTCGATCGTCTTAACATAACTGCCTGCGAATTTTCGCAGGCGGTCCTCTTTAGGGGTACGCCTACGAAAACGATTTTCACAGGCGGATGTGGAACCGCCTGTGAACATCGTCGATTTTCACTGGCCATTGGTCACATGCGGTCCATTTGCCTGCCTGTAAAAACTCATTTTTACCGCCAGTGATTCCTAATTTCGTAGTTGTGTGCCAGTCTACTCCTGCTGATCAGTCCGGCATGCGCGGACACATATACATTCCCACCAAAAGAAATACTGCCTCTGATTTTTAATAAATAACACCGTTAACTTTTGTCGTGACGTTTGACCATTCGCCTTATTCAAAAAATTGTTATAAATATAAAAATATGAGTCATGTCTAAAGTTCTTTTAATGATAAATCAGGTCACAATAAAATAAATCATACTTACTTAATTTTTTTAATAAGACAAATGATTAAACATTATGTCTAAAATCAACAATGTCAATTATTAATAATCGAAGGGAGTATCTTTTCTATATATATGGTCAAAATTGCTGCAACCTTAACTAGTCATTTTAGAAAACCATATCAATAGTTAATGATCCCCCCAAATAAAAAAACTAAAAACGTATCGTCCAATTGGTCCAAGCTCATCTATCAAATATACATACAATATATACTCACATCAACCCACACACGCTAAACCCACGTACATGATCCCCCCTCCTTGTTTTAGTATATGAGGTTTTAGACAAGATTTGATCAAATTTTGAAATTTGGTCGATCAATTTTCTATTAAAACAAATTTATAATTATGTTTATAATACTATGATATCAATTTTTAGGCAAATCTAGGCACATCATTTCTTTTGTATTTAAAGAAATAGTTAAAAATTTAATCAAATCTTGCCTTAAATGTTATATATTAAAGTAAGGATGAGGAGTACATTTGTAGCTTTCCAATGAACTCATTTTGTTATCTTGCAATTTTATGAAATGTGTGGTTAAAGTTATGAACAATATGATTTTGACCAAAAGTTACCGTTTCGTACAATTTATTACCCTACTATAAATAATTTCTTCTAATTCCTGTGTGTTTTGAAATCCCACAAAATTCCATAGTACATGGCGCTCATATTCACATCTTTCAGTCACGTTCCTACGGGGTTTGGATTACAAAGCTAGTAAAGAAACACATACTTAGTCATGATTATATGACGTTTAGAACAGAAAAATATAGCTACATTTAAGTTAATTTGGTTATCTAAACGTTTATATTCAAGATTGGAGGTAGTTCTAGCTAGTACTCCCTCCGTCACAAAATAAGTTCATCTTTTATTCATCTTATTTGTTACACAAAGATTTGATCTTTGAAGTAATTAATGTATTAGAGTTTATTAAAGTAAAGGATAGATGTATTGGAGTTTGTTAAACTAGAGGACAAATGCATTAAAATTTATTAAGATGGGAGACAAATGTATTGAAATTTGTTAAAATAAGAGATAAACACATTGGAGTTTGATAAAATAAATAGCATTTTAGTCTTTTAAATTTGTATTTGTATATGTGAGATAGGATAAACATAAACTTATTTTGGAACAGAGATAGCATAATCAGTCCTGCAGCACGTCATGTGGCTGCCATGTGTCTTTTGATAAGTGGTCTCCCATCGGCCGAAGATCAGATCTAGCGAGGTTTTGGAGCTTAAAACTATAACTGACGACATACTACAAAGTTTTGTTGGTTTTTTGCGAAAAAACAAAATTTCGTTGTTTTAACGCGGGTTCTTAATTGACTTGAATCATAGTATCCAAAACGGATATGTTTTTATAATTGCAAGAAATACTTGTATAAGCTTGTGAAATAAATATACAGATGACAGGTAATAAGGAAAACGTACGTACTGATCGTTGTGGCTTTCATGTACACATATATATATATATATAGGTAGGAGTGTTTATTGGATGCCCATGTGGACGTGGTCGAGCACGCAGAAACAAAGGTCACTGCGTTAATATTTCCATGCAGAAGCGATCGATCGACAAAGCTGTGGTGTAACTATGCGTTGGGCATATGCAGTTATGCACCGCTGCAACGGTCAGATCGATCGAGCATATATAAAACGTACGCTTCTTGCTCGCTTTAATTTGTCGATCAATGGGTCAGCCAATGGTCGGTCGAGCTGATTATCTGCTTTCCTTTTGGCTGATGCGGCTTTGCTTGTTTCGGCACATAAGACAAGTTATTAGCATGTGATTAATTAAATTTTAATTATTACAAACTTAAAAATTAGATTTATTTGATTTTTTAAAGCAACTTCTCAATATAGAAAGTTTTCGCACGAAACGTACCGTTTAACAGTTTGGAAAGCGTGCTAACGGAAACTGAGAGAGTAGCCAAGCCAAAAAGTTGTTTAGAACGCACCCATACTGCATGAGGATAATTTGGCTCGCCTGCCGGCCGTGCAATGCGCTTGCGCATCGTCCTCCACTTTCAACGATTATATTCGGTACGTGTAATAGTTCGGTGGAGTTACCATGAGAGTTCTTTTTCGAGGGTAACAAAGAGAAATGCACGCCCATGTCAGCAGTGATAAACACATCCCTAAAATAAAGATGGAGCAGAGATGCTTGATAAAAATAACCGAATGCAACACATACCATACTATATTTATATATTGTAATCGCATAAAAAATAGAATACAATCAATAAATTAAGGCAAAAAAAATCCAACATAGTATCTCTCATCTCTACTATTATAAAAGGAATAGTGTTTTTACCAAAATTTTCATCCGTCGCTGACGTCATCATCGTGTCATGTTGATATCATCCAAAATTTTCACCATCGCAAGTAGCTTCATCCGTGAAGGACGCGCGTCCAAGCTACCGATTTCGAAGGTTCCTACAAACACCCCCTCCCTTTACTGCCCCAAATTCAAATCCAAACCACACCACGAACCCAATGAGGCCAGGAGAAGACGAAGAAGAATCCACCCTCACCTTTCTCGTGGCGGAGCTCCTTACGGCGGCGCTTCTACTGGTGAGTGCAGTCGGCGAGCGAGGAGCACCCCTCCTCCGCGGCGCCCTTGGCCCTCGACGCATCGTCCTTGCCAACGATCTCGATCCGCAACACCCGGTCGAAGAAGTAGACGGAGTTGAAGGCAAACTCGAAGCTCGGGCCCCCGCTTGCCCGCGAGAAGTCTGGGTCCATTCCCACCTCCACCTCCCAACCCTCCCCCTCTCCTTCCTCCTCAAATCAACCGTGTGCAGCCACCTTGGTCTCACCTCTCCTACCCCTCCACCACAGCCACCGCCGGTTCAATCCTTATCCTATGGTTTCAAAAAAAAATTGCACAACACATATTTTAGAAAAAAAATTATCAACTAACCAGAGATTCCAAGCCACTTGCACTCCGAATGGTCGTACCTTGGCACTGACTGACAGCCGTAGATAGCCCGCCAGCCCAACAACATCTATTCCTCCTCTACCGCAGCTACCAACCCTAGATTAGCGCAGCCTGCCCAATCTAGTGCTGTAGACCCTAATTCTCCTAATACTCTAGCAAAAACTAGCGAGGGCAAGAACGGGGAGAGAGAGAGAGAGAGCAGTGTCCATAGCTCAACCCTCCGCAACAACCGCCCCATCTGTCGAGCTCGTGGGGAGGTGGGGATTGAGTGTGGTTGCGGGGTGATGACTGCTGCAGCAGCCACTCGAGAGAGGGAGCAGGAGCTAGGCAAGGGTTCACGAATGGGAAAGGGGACAGAGGTTTACGGATTGGGAAGGGCATTGATGTTCTTTTCTTTTCTTTTTTTATTTCAAATGGCATCGATGTTTTTTTATAAATCCAAAGGCCATCGATGTTACCAGTGAATGTTTAGTGTTTATATGCTTAAACGATGAGTTATACAAAAGGAAATTAAAACACTACTCCTAGTTAACTGCTACACCTCTGCTATAAATTATACATTGTTCGTCTCAAAATATAATTACTTCTAACATTTAAATTTGTCAGATAATATAGTTACTTCTCCACCTATTTGCCTATCCCAACTAATCATCGGTTCGAAACAAGTGGTCCAGCCGGAGCAGTAAAATTTTCTGACTTGTTGGCCTGGCCGGTACAGTGGTTGCAATACAAAAAAAAAGAAAGATGTATACTACTTCTACTGCTCGTCTCTGATGGAACAGTAAGTAAATTACGTGAGCTAACTAGCTTAATTAATTAAGCTTATTCGTTCAGAGACGCTACCGTATACTATGATGACCGGTAGTACTTGGGTTGTCGAGGCACCATACGTCGCCTTAGTGGTTCAATCTCACCAGACGGAGTAGTAGGGGGCCTCATCGGAGTTGTCATCGTTGACGAACCTCCAGTAATAAATATTTCATGTTTAAAATAAGATTTGATCAAGCTTATAAAATTATGATTTTCAAATTTATATTAGAATAAGTCTATAAAATCTAATAATTTTAGGATACTACAATATACTTCTTAATGCAAATCTATATATATACCATTTCTTTTATTTTAAAACTAAGCATTTAGAAATTATTGATGATCAAAATTTTATAAGTTTAACCAAATCTTATCTTGTCAAATATTTAATGACTGAAGGGAGTGGTTTTGTTTGGTTCTTTTGAAATTATCTTTGTTTGTTGCACCGCACAGACATTTTGTTTCTTTTAGTTCTAATCATATACTAATATTTATCATATTTTTAATTTTTCCCATTGCAACACACGTGCATTTTTTTCTAGTTTGAAAATAACCTTTGTACTACATATAATTCATCACATATTAAAAGATAATAATAAACATGTAAATTTATAAAAATAAGTTAATTTATGAGACATAAGTAATACTGACTAATCAATTATCTTTAAAAATTGGTCAATATAGGAGGCTTAGCCAAATCAGACTGGCAGCTCGCGGCTAGCGCAGTCGCCGGCTCACCAAAGGCCGAAGGAGACGAGGGTGAGCGAAAGCGACAAAGATGAAGTGGTGCGTAGTCATGAAATCGGAGATGAAACATCGATCGAGTGCCTCATGTGGATGCGATCATGCCTGGGTAGATTCGCCCCTGCATGTCAATGTTGCTTGGTTTGCACGCTGTTTGTAATAAACTGTATCAAATTCATCTGGTTAAGAATTAGATGGGTATGTACTATGCTTGAAAGAAAAAACCTCCACACGTGTGTGTGGGCGGTGTGAGGGTATATGTAGGTTTAATTAGAAGGAGAGAACCGAGGAGGTAGGGATGAAGCGGTCGGAAGACAGGCTCAACCATTTTCGTAACCACACTTTTTTAGGTAACATAATCAAAATTGTTAAAACCAGAAACAAAAACAGTATCAGAAAAACCAAAAACGGAACAACATAGTGATATTGATCAGAAACCGGTAATTAATGTCAAAAACTTTCAACTACCAAACACATATTTAACTTAACATATTTAACTTTGAACTATAAAATATGACCGCGTAAAATTCAAGCTTACACTATAAATTACAAACTATAACCCTTTTAGCCATGTACGTAAATTAGAGATTTGGTTAAGAAGTTAATGAGCCTCTAAACAATAGACTAAATACAGACACAGACTATAGATATTGGGTTATTTGGAAATATGGTAATTACGATATTATAAAAAAAGTAATGTCTACCAAAATACGTTAAAGTAAGGAAACAGTGGGTAGAACAGCAAAATCATTTTTGTTTTTATTTCCATTTACTATTTCTATTTTTATTTTTTATCGGTTACCATTTTTAGATGGTATAATTGGTAGAAATCGAAAACTGGTGTTGGTCAGCCAGAAATTTCCGTGACCGTTTTTACCCTACGAGGAGGATTGTTTAGAGTTACCTTTTCTATTGATACCTGATGAAACTGAACTAATTTTTGTAGATCCCTATAGAATGTTTCTATTTCCAATGAAACCTAAGTAGAAAAGGGCCCATTTAAAACATTGTGAATGAAAAACATAAAAAATGGAACAAAAAGAAAACAGCCGTTGATGTCATGACACGTGTGATCCTATAAATACTGAAACATCCATAAACCTAATAAAAGAGTTATTTGGATGCTCAGCAGTCAACAGGACACTTCGGCCGTATTTAAGATAGCTTTTTATGTATTGATGATGTGAATTGTTTTTTATTAACACGATAAATAAATATTTTAAAAAAATAAATTTTACAAATAGTTTAGAATCAATACAACACAAGAAAGCCTTTTTCTTAAGAAATCATATTTTTAGAGACATTAAGTAAAATAATCTGTTTTAAAAATTTTAAAAAAGCAGGAAAGAACAAAACCTTAATATAAACAAAACATAATTACTAAGTAGTAGACACGAAGGAGGAGGTTGCCTCATGCTTCTCAAAGGAGATGGAAACATATGGTTGAGCTCATCTTTTACGTTATCCGGCAAGCGCAGGGGAACGAAAGAATCGGCCAGGAACCCAATCTGCAATTTCAAATACCTCGTTCGGAAACCTGAAAAAAATTTCTTTTCGAACAATCCAATGCAAGAAAAAAAAAATCTCTTTTCGAGCAATCCAATGCAAAAAGAGCAATAACACATGCCACACCCACGTTACTTAAGACCATTCGTATGTTTTATTTTTATATTTCTAAAGGTGTTCTGCAAGCAATAATATATTTAGTTGATATATGAAATAGTTTACATAATATATTTTTTATTTTTGTTGTTTCCTAAATAATATATACAAGACATAATTTATATTGAAAATAGTGTATACATGATTTTATCTAAATAAAACTTATTTTATTATCATATTATAAAAATATTAATATGATACTCTGTCGGCGAAGTGGGACTGGGGGTCCCACGTTCTGCGGGCACGCGTGGACCTCCGGCCACGTCAGCCCCTTCGGGCTCACAATCTGCACAAGTGGCGACCGACAGTTGCTAAGTGCCCGGGGCACGGAAGCTGCCCGGGCCCCGGTTCCGGGAGTGCCTTCCCCGGGTCCGGGAGTGCCCCCCCGGTGCGCTTCCTCTGGCCCGTGGTCCGGCGACATCGCCCGAGACCCGGGCACGGCAGCATCGGCCCCGGGCCCGGGCGCCGAGTTCCCCGGTCCCGGGTCCCCGCTCTCGGTCCCAGTGCCGCGTCCCCGGTCCCGGGTCCCCGCTCTCGGTCCCGGGTGCCGACCGCCTCGGATCCGGCCCCGGGCGCCAAGTCCCCCGGTCCCGGGTCCCCGGTGTCGGTCCCGGGTGCCGGCGGCTTCGGCCTCGATCCCGGGAGCCGACTGTCTCGGTCCCGAGTGCCGGCGCGGAGCACTCCACGCCGGGCACGAGGTTGACTTGAGCGCACCACTCCCTAACTACCTACATTAATGACGAGGCGACAGGCCTATCGACTCTGTCGCCTGCTCTGCCACGCGTGGGCGCCTCGTCATGGCTCCTCGTGGACACCCTACTATGCAGTCAGAATCCTTTTTGACTACGGAGGCTCGTTTCACTGTGCAACCGCTGTTCACAGTCAGAGCCTTTTGACTTGGAGGCGTACACCGTCACGTCTCCACGCTCCAGCCGTCCCCCGCAGCCGACCTACCCGGCGTGGACGCAGCAGGCGGACGTGCAAGACAAGACGGCGACAAGACTTTGACAAGACAGATCATACCTAGCTCTCTCACGTGCATCCGACATTGTGGACTCCCCTCATCTATAAAGGAGGATCCAAGCCACAGGCAAAGGGAGAGGCCGAACCGGACAGAGCCTTCCCTGTCTTCTGCTCCCGTGATCCTTCTCTAGCCCCTGTTCCTCTTCTCCGGCTCCGGCTGTGAGCTAGCTTACCTTGTAACTACTATATTACATTCATCCACCACAGATAGCATACACACAGGAGTAGGGTATTACGCTTCCGAGCGGCCCGAACCTGTATAAATCCTCGTGTCTCCTCTGAGTGTGCTGTTCATCGTCTTCTTCGCGTATCTTTTTGCTACACCTGAAGCCGGCTTCGCCTGAGAACTACTCCCCTGGCCGGATCTCAAAGGGGGGTCTCCCGACTTCCCGCCGTCGAGGTTTCATCCTCCGACAGCTGGCGCGCCAGGTAGGGGGAGTTTCCTTTTCAGGTGGTACGCCGGCGCCTCCAACACCAACGCACTCCATGGAGGAAGGCCATCGTCCGCGGGACTCCAACAATGGCCACGGCGACCTCCACGATTGGTTGGACCGGACGCAGGTTCAGGAGGACGCCCGGGTCACGATCGAGCGGCAGCGCGAGCGGCGCGCGAACGCTGCCGCAAGTCCTGGGGCCCCCGACCAGGGTCCTGAAGAAGATGGCAAGCTTTCACGTTCCGCGCTGCGGCGGAACAGGAGGAAGCGCCAGAAGGCCAAGGCGGCAGCCGAGAGCTACGCCATGGCGACTACGGGCAGCTCCCGGAGCTATGATGCCCGCGGAGGCGATGGTCGCAGCAAGCGGCGAAAGGCCGCACGCGCGCCGCCACCGCCGGCAACAGCCCAGAAGTGGTGCCCTCTCCACCAGACGGACTGGCACGACATCACGGAGTGCCACGCCATCCAGCGCTCACCCGAGCGCACCGAGCCGGCCATAGTTCGGGGGTGGTGCGCCTACCACGACACGGACCGGCACGACATCACGGAGTGCCGCGCCGTCCAGGGGATGGCCGAGCGTCTCAAGCCGGCCGCAGCCCGTGGGTGGTGCGCCTTCCACGACACGGACCGGCACGACATCACGAAGTGTCGTGCCGTCCAGCGCTTGGCCGAGCGCCTCGAGCCGGTCGAAGCCCGGAGGTGGTGCGCCGTCCACGAGACGGATTCGCATGACCTCCTGGAATGCCGCGCCGTCCAAAAGCTGGCCGAGCGCGTCAAGAAGCTCCGGCAGGAGCAGTAGCGGGCCCGAGCCCGACCGAGGCGGTTCGGATGATCCGAACCCTTGGCGGACGATCCGAGTCCTGCTCCCGAGCCGGAACGACTTCGACGGGGCACGAGTACCCGGACAGTACCGCCTCGGCAAGGGCGGACCAGGGGAACTCGTCCTAATACGGTACATATCCTTACCCGGCACTTGTCAATCAGCTTTTCAGTTAGGAACCCTTGTCTGCCCCGGTCGGAGCTTGGCTCCCGGGCACATGCTCGCCCCGGTCGGAGCTCGGCTCCCGGGCGCGTACTTCGCCCCGGTCAGAGCTCGGCTCCCGGGCGCGTACTTGCGTACTTAGCCCGGTGGGAGCTTAGCTCCCGGGCGCGTAGTTCGCCCCGGTCAGAGCTCGGCTCCCGGGCGCGTACTTGCGTACTTAGCCCGGTGGGAGCTTAGCTCCCGGGCACATGCTCGCCCCGGTCAGAGCTCGGCTCCCGGGCGCGTACTTCGCCCCGGTCAGAGCTCGCCTCCCGGGCGCGTACTTGCGTACTTAGCCCGGTGGGAGCTTAGCTCCCGGGCACATGCTCGCCCCGGTCGGAGCTCGGCTCCCGGGCGCGTACTTCGCCCCGGTCAGAGCTCGCCTCCCGGGCGCGTACTTGCGTACTTAGCCCGGTGGGAGTTTCGCTCCCGGGCACATGCTCGCCCCGGTCGGAGCTTGGCTCCCGGGCGCGTGTAACTGGCCCCGGATGGAGCCCTTGGCTCCTGGGCGCCCAGGTACATAGGGAACGGCTGCTTGGACTCCATCGGATTAGGTGGCAAGTCCGGGCGGTTCGTCCCGACCCAGTCCGGGGCCTCCGGGTCCCGGTGTGATAGTCCGGACCACGCCGCCCTGTCGAGCGCGAGTCCGGGCAGGCCGCTCCCGGTTGAGGACCTCCTCCCGGTGTCGAGAGCTCGCACCCTCGAAAGGGAAGCTGAGCCAAAACACTGCCCCTGACAGGCCAGAACTCGAGAGCGTCCTCGCTACCCTCGGTAGCGGGGCTCGTGCCCACTCCTCGCGCCGTGGCCTCAGGCCGTGACGCGCGAGTCGATGGTTGGGCGTGCACCAATGATATTCTGCAGGCAGCAAGCACGGCGCTCGTCGTAGAGCACCCCTCGCCCAAGCGAATGCGCGCCTAGGAACATGGCGCCCGGAATGACCCTCACAGGGCGCGAGTACCCGGACAACATCGCCTCGGCATGGGCGTGTCCAGGGAAGTCGTCCCGACGTGGTCCATGTCCTTGCCCGGGCCTCCGTGCCCAGGCTCATGTCGACCATACACATCAAGTTGTATTTCAGTCCGGGGCCCCTTGGGTCCCGGGCACATATTTGAGCCGAGGCTCGGATTCCCGAATCCGCGCCCCGGGTCCGACACCGAGGTGCCGAACCAGGGCGGCATCGCCAAGGCGAGAGCAAGCCTAGGAACGCGACACCAGGAATAGGGCGCGATAGCCCGGACAGTAGCACTCCGGCGAGAATGCGTCCGGAAGGTCGTCTCACATCCCATAGTCAAGCCCGGGCCCCCGGAACCCGGCTTATATCAAAACCATACTCCAGTCCGGGGCCCCCGGGTCTGCCCCGGACACTTATCCTTCGCATGACAGCCGGGGCCCCCGGGTCCCGAGCACATGCCGGACTCGGGCTCACGAGGGAAGCGAGTCCGAGCTCCATCCTTAGGCACAACAAGTTTCTCCAAAATCTACATGTATAAAACATCCTGTAAGTTGTGGTAAGCCCGGGCCAGCGTCAGATTTCTCCAAGATCTCAGCACTGGCCGGGGCCCCATGTATATACATTTTACATAAGCAATGTTTTTAATATCCTTCCCGGCCTCGTTCCTTTCGTCGTTTCCCATGTGTTGCGTTCGTAGCATGGGATGGACAAGGGAACGAACCGGACGCTCTCACAGTTCACTATGTGCAAAGTATATTTTTTCCAGCGGTCCTGGGGACGATTCATACCACACCTAGCTGGACCCCCGGGGAGACCTAGTTTCTTCCTGGTGTACCGGGCCGAAGCCGTTCTGTCACCAGGACTCTCCTTCAGCTCCCGGCTACAGCACTACATCGACAGACATCAACCACGACGATATGCATCTCAACAACCTCGACTTCCTCGAGGAACAAAGGTGGCGCGCTCCGCTCCGCGTCGCTCGTTACCAGCAAGGCCTCAAGCGCTATCTTTGGCGTCAGGTTTGGGCCCGATCACTTCAGGGTTGGGGTTCGAATCTCCGCCGTATCTTCTTACGGGCCGGAATGAAATCTTCCCCCCGTGGGAAGGCCCCTCCCTGGTGATCGGAACTTCCCAACCGGGCTCGGTAAGCCTGGGAGCATCTTCACAAATATTATCTGAAAACACATCCTGTAAGTGCCTCTAAACCTCAGCACTGGGCAGGCCCCATGTGCATTCGCTTTCCATAGTAATGCTTTTATTATCGTTTCCGGGCTCATGCCCTTATCCTTTCTTTGTGTCGCGATCGTGGCGATCTCCCCCCGGGGGTATAATCGGGTCGCGCCCATGCGGTGGCTGGGTATTGCGCCTAAGCATCTGTTCCTTACCAGCGAGCTACCGTATCCCATCTGCTAAACCCCGGACATCGTCTAAGCCCCGGCTTGCGGTGCCCCGCTCTGGTTGGCTTCGGGCTCGGTTTTTTCCGCTGCTAGGGGGTAGATTCCTTATGCGCAATCCTTTCCTCCGCTCGGTCGCGACCGCGAAGAGGCCCCTAAGAGGTGGTAGATGCAACGGCTCGCAACATGGAATGGACAAGGGAACGAGCCAAGTGCTCTCACGGTTCATCATGTAGAGCCTGTCGTCGCGGCATCGTTGTGCTCCCTAGGCCAACGGGGCCTGGGGGCACGAAGGACCCCTGAATCCGGAAGACGGAAGGGACCGAGCCTCAACCAATTCCGCAAGTCTCGCGCTCGGGCGCCCGCGGCACTTGGGTGCCAGGCCCCGGGCCCCCGGGGACCTGGGCGCGACGGCGATTCACAGCGGATCGGCCCGATGCACGGCGCTCCCGAGGAGAACAACACCCCTGGTCCCGGGATGGTGCTCGCGAAGCCATGCCGCCCTTCGCAATACCCAGATACGTAACCTTATCCAACTTTACATACTACTCAACTTGTATTCTTCCTCTATTTGCATAGTCAGCCTAGGTTCCCGGGGGGGCGGAGGGCCCCCGGGACCCGGAAGATGGGCAGGGGCCGAACCTGCGAACTTCGTCGCTCCGCCAAGCTCACGTCCGGACTGCTCGCGCCCCCGGGAACCGAGCTCCCGAGGCGTCCGACGGTCGCGTTCGCCGCCTCCCGGGGCCCGAACTCCCGGGGCAAGCGGCTGCGCCGGGGCCCGGACAGGGGTCTCACACCCTACGGCTGTTCGCAGTTGCTGGCCCTCGATGTCAGACGGCGCCCGATACTCGACGTCCCTAGACACGGGACCCCGAGTACAAGCGACCTCCGAACAACACAATAAACCAAGGTACGAAAAGTATAAACATGACCATATATATATGCAAACATCTCTCTTTGTACAAGACAGGCAAAACCGGAACGCAAGCACGAGCGAGGCCCGGAGACGCCGTCGCACGGGGAGAGGTCGCTGGCCTCCTTCGGACCGGACCCCGGACGACGACAGAAGAAGGGCGCCCGGGGGCATGGAGGGCCCCCGGACCCCGAAGGCGCCCGCGCATGGCGTCAGAAGAAAACCGGCGTCTTCCTCAACCTCCTCGTCAGGCATCAGCTCTACGAGATGGTCGCCGCGGTCGAAGAACCCTGCCTCCGGGGCAGCGGGCTCGACCACGGCCTCCCGAGACTTCCTCGCGAACCGCCGCGACGTCCTCGCGAACCGCCGCGACGTCCTCGCGATCTGCCGCGAACACCTCGCGAACCACCGCGACTTTCTCGCGAACAACCGCGACTCCCTCGCGCCCGCCGAACTCACACCCCCGGGACGCGAGCCCAGCCTCTTGGGCCCGGACGCGTTCTTCCCGGGAGAGTGTTTCCTTCTCCCGCGCCTCCATCTCGGGCCAGGCGCGGGAGAACTCATCGGCGGCGGATTAGGTGGCAGCCTCCAAATGGACGACGCGCCTCATTGCTGCCGCGGCCTCCGACCAGCGGTCACCACGAAGAACTCGGTGGCGACAGTACGGGCGGCAAGCTGCCGCCTCGCCATCACAACCGCTGCCGCCGGCCTTCCTCAACACCTCGTTCCATGTTTTCATCCCGGTTCCCGGGTACGTATCGCATCTGAAATCAACAAATCGTCAAGCTACGTCAAGTCCATGGCGAACCAGGCGGACCCCGCGTCCCCTCTTTTCTTCAAGACGTGGCCCTGTTCCTGCCCGGGGCTAATCCCGGCCGAGCAACAGGGCCAGGGGCCACTGTCGGCGAAGTGGGACTGGGGGTCCCACGTTCTGCGGGGACGCGTGGACCTCCGGCCACGTCAGCCCCTTCGGGCTCACAATCTGCACAAGTGGCGACCGACAGTTGCTAAGTGCCCGGGGCACGGAAGCTGCCCGGGCCCCGGTTCCGGGAGTGCCTTCCCCGGGTCCGGGAGTGCCCCCCCGGTGCGCTTCCTCTGGCCCGTGGTCCGGCGACATCGCCCGAGACCCGGGCACGGCAGCATCGGCCCCGGGCCCGGGCGCCGAGTTCCCCGGTCCCGGGTCCCCGCTCTCGGTCCCAGTGCCGCGTCCCCGGTCCCGGGTCCCCGCTCTCGGTCCCGGGTGCCGACCGCCTCGGATCCGGCCCCGGGCGCCAAGTCCCCCGGTCCCGGGTCCCCGGTGTCGGTCCCGGGTGCCGGCGGCTTCGGCCTCGATCCCGGGAGCCGACTGTCTCGGTCCCGAGTGCCGGCGCGGAGCACTCCACGCCGGGCACGAGGTTGACTTGAGCGCACCACTCCCCAACTACCTACATTAATGACGAGGCGACAGGCCTATCGACTCTGTCGCCTGCTCTGCCACGCGTGGGCGCCTCGTCATGGCTCCTCGTGGACACCCTACTATGCAGTCAGAATCCTTTTTGACTACGGAGGCTCGTTTCACTGTGCAACCGCTGTTCACAGTCAGAGCCTTTTGACTTGGAGGCGTACACCGTCACGTCTCCACGCTCCAGCCGTCCCCCGCAGCCGACCTACCCGGCGTGGACGCAGCAGGCGGACGTGCAAGACAAGACGGCGACAAGACTTTGACAAGACAGATCATACCTAGCTCTCTCACGTGCATCCGGCATTGTGGACTCCCCTCATCTATAAAGGAGGATCCAAGCCACAGGCAAAGGGAGAGGCCGAACCGGACAGAGCCTTCCCTGTCTTCTGCTCCCGTGATCCTTCTCTAGCCCCTGTTCCTCTTCTCCGGCTCCGGCTGTGAGCTAGCTTACCTTGTAACTACTATATTACATTCATCCACCACAGATAGCATACACACAGGAGTAGGGTATTACGCTTCCGAGCGGCCCGAACCTGTATAAATCCTCGTGTCTCCTCTGAGTGTGCTGTTCATCGTCTTCTTCGCGTATCTTTTTGCTACACCTGAAGCCGGCTTCGCCTGAGAACTACTCCCCTGGCCGGATCTCAAAGGGGGGTCTCCCGACTTCCCGCCGTCGAGGTTTCATCCTCCGACATACTCTATTTAATAATTTAATAAGCGCGATCGAGACTACCGCGATGAGACATTGACGAGCCGGGGAATGTATCCATCTTTCGCAACAAGGTGCGTGGTCTCCTCCATGCATCACCGGCAAGCGGCAAAACCAACAGTTGACGCGTGCCATCCAACAGTTGATCGCCATGGACAGTTTGTCTGCTTCGTCCAGGGTGAACAGTGTGATTCACCAGCTGATATCAGTAGTAGAGAAGGGTACTATTTCAACCACTCTGTTCTACTACCACTACTCGTTTGTTTTTATTCTGTACACTAGCAACATCGGTTGAGATATCCTCTGGGCTTTTTCATTTTCTTTTTGGGCAAATGGGCACGTAAATGCTTTGGTTTAACGCTGTACAAAATGCTCGACGGTGGTACGAGTACGTACCACTGAAGTACTCCATGATACTCGGTACTCTGGTCGTTGACACGCAAAGGAAACACTTCCGTACTCGAGGGCAACACGTATGTGTGTACCATCACACGTTTGGTATGCCCTGTTCCGTGTAACAGACCCGCGTAAAATACGATATTGACATCTCTGTATTTTGACCATGTATCAGTATAAACATTTCGAATATTCATGTGAAAATACCTCGCGTTTTTGAAGCAACAGATAGACTATTGATCAGTTGCCTAATTTTTTTCAATCTATCAATTAATTTTAGACAGTTAAGATCACTTTTAAAATTTATGCAACACTTGATCTAATCCGCTCCTCCCGATCCTAATCGTCCAACGACCTAGCCACACATGAGTCATCACCGTGGCACGGCTATGGCTCCCTCTGCCTCGTTTCTCCTGTATGCTAGGGTTAGCGAGCCCCGTCGGTCACGACCTCTCCTCCTCCTCCTCCCCCTAGATTTGCCATCGTCGTTGTCTCCTGATCCCCCATCACCATCGGTACGGCCCTCCTGCACCGTCTCCCTGTTTCAGCAGCGCTGAAAGTTTCGCCATACTGGCCTCCTTCCCCCACCCCTGCTCTCAAAGTCGAGCTATGGTGAGGTGCTCTTTGCTCTACTGTTTATTCCCGTCTCCAGTGACTCATGTCGTCGAAACTCCACTGCCATGTTGTCTCCTAACCACTACAAATCTAGCGTCCTCACCTTCTACGTTAGCTCACCGTCCTCATCCTTCGTCGTGGCTCCGGTGCCTTGCCACATGTCTATCTTCGTTGCGCATGGTTGGTTTTCCAATCATCCCTCTAAAGCTGCCCTGACCGCTCCTCCACCCTCACCGCCTCTAATCCGAATCCTTAATCCGTAGGTTATCTATTAAAATTTAGAGGGTCGCTAGTACTGAGACTCGCCGTCATCATCCCCGGTCAGTCCGTCATTTCCCTTCCTCTCCTCTCTTTCACCCTCGCTTGCTCTGGAGGTGGAAGACGATGAAAATATCGTTGGATCATCAATCCACTGGAATTTAAAGGATTTTTAAACGACTCACGGATAGCAAAGGTGTAGAAGTAGTAATTTTGATCGTTTACACTGACAAGTCTCACGTCTGCGAATGAAGGCTTGGCTTTGGCATCGTGTTCCCAGCGGGGAGCCAGTGTGGCGAGGGAAGTGAAGCGGCCGTTCTGTTTCAAGTTCAATGGGTCACAGTGAGGACGCCTATCCCCTCTCGTGCTGCTGTGTCGCGGGGCCCCGCGGAGCGAGGCGAGGCCGTATTGTTCTTATGACCTTAAACGGGTTGTTTTTTATACGTCTTTAAAACTAGTAAACGATACGTTTTATTAAAAAATTTCTATATAGAAGTATTTTAAAAATTAAAATGTTTCAAGTTCAACGGGTCACAGTGAGGACGCCTATCCCCTCTCGTGCTGCTGCGTCGCGGGGCCCACGGAGCGAGGCGAGGCCGTATTGTTCTTATGACCTTAAGCAGGTTGTTTTTTATACGTCTTTAAAACTAGTAAATGATACGTTTTATTAAAAAATTTCTATATAGAAGTATTTTAAAAATTAAATAAATCTATTTTAAATTTATAATAGTTAATACTTAATTAATTTTGTGTTAATAATATATATCATTTCGTGTGCGGGTAATCAGCTCAATCCACGAGCTGAGCCGAACGCTGTCTCAGAGGGCCCACAACGCGGCTCGTGCTGGAGCGAACGCGTGGCATCACAGCTGGCGCCTCGCCCCTTCAAAAAATGCTCTCACTCGCTGCGCCTTATCTCTTCTCCCTCTTCTTTTGGTACAGTATCATCAGTATACGTGATCGTGAACAACCGACGGTTAGTAGACGGTGCTATGTCGGATCAGATGCTACGGAGCACCTTTTACTGTGTATGTACCAATCTTTTGAAATAGCAAAAACAATAGTCTTCTGAGAAATTATGTAAATACATGAGCATAACATATGGGCATGCACACTATACACACACTTTCCTTTTAACATATACTCCTTGATTTTTAATGTTTGACGCTATTAACTTTTAAATATATTTTTAACTATTTGTTTTATTAAAAAAATTATACAAATATGTAAAAATAAAAATTATAATTAAAGTATCTTTAATGATAATAATATATAAAAATATAAGTGTCACAATTAAAGTATCTTTAATAATAAAATAAATCAAAAATAAATAATAATTATATTTTTTAAAAAATATAAATGGTTAAACATATATTTAAAAGTAAACAACGCTAAAGAAGAGAAGGAAGGAGGATTGACTTACATTTATTTCTTAATGGTAGGATTTTTTGCTCCGATTGTAGTATACAAAGCAAGAAGAGAAGAGAAATACGAAAAGACGGAAGACGAATCTACTGGCTAAAAATTACTTTTTCTGTGACTTAAAAGCCATGACATGTAACCGAAGCAACAGAAATAATTATAAATAATTATAGGGCATGACTTTTATACTTCTCCTCGTGGCTCGAAAGCATGGAAAAAAGAAAACTATAAAAAAACACCTGTCGACTAATTTAAAATTAGATTAGAAAGTTTAAATGTAGCTACTGCTTATAAGCGGGCGAGTTGCCAAGCACACGCTTATTAGAAAAGATAGAGTGATCGCTAATTTGTTCCTAAGCAAACGCATGTAAATAGGCACCTCTACGGTCCTTTTATACGAATGTAACCATTCCTATTACATTTCGTTACATTTTATACACATAAATAAAAGTTATATATATATTTATATTTAAAAAATATAAGATGTATTATGAAGTCTACTCCCCATCGCTCCAACACGGCGCTTAACTTGCTAATAAGCACCCAAACTCCAAAACTGTTTGTTAACCCCTTCCTGTCCCCCCTCCCCTTCCTCTGCTCTCCCTCTCCTCTCCATCTCCTCCCCGCGAGGCGAAGGCGCGACCGCCACACGCCCATGCCCTCCGCACCTCGCGCCCCGACCGCGAGCACTGACGGCACCACTAGCTAGCCTCCGCGCGTGCTGGCAACGGCATGGCCAAGTCGGCCCCCGCCGCGGCGGCCGAGGAGGCGGCGGCGCTGCGTCGCCGCCTGCGCCGTCTGGTGGCCGCCGTGACGTCCGGCGGCGGCGGGGCCGGAGGGGACGCGTTCGACGAGGCGGCGTCGGCGCTCGCGGCGCTCAGGGACGCGGAGCTGGGCCCGCGGAAGGACGGCGCCGGGGCCGGGGCCGGGGCGGAGAGGGGGCACGCGGACGCGGCCGTGCCGGAGCAGTTCCTCTGCCCTATCTCGTCGGAGATCATGAGGGACCCCGTCGTCCTCGCGTCCGGCCAGGTAATCTCCGTTCCCCGTGGGGGCTTTGGGGGGGAGGTTGGGTTGATTGACACGCTATCCGTTGCTGGTCAAAATCGGGTCTGTCTGCTTCGGTTTCTGGGTCAATCGCCGTTCTAGAAATTTCTCATTTCGTCGGGTTTCGTTGAGAACGCAAGAGCATTTAGTGGCAAGTGCGATTTGATCTCGGATTTTTGTTACTGATTAAGTCGACAAATTACCCTCACTTCTCTCGCTCGTATGGTTCCAAGAAAAAAAAGAATTCCTTTCTTTAATTTCATTTATTTTCATATTTTGAAGAATTGTACCAACAGTTGTTCTCAGCAGTAGTAACTTCTGTTGCTTCGTTCTATCCTGTTCTAACTTTGTCCTATCCTCTTGAATTCTTTCTCGGTGCTTCTAGGATGTCTGAATCATCAAGCTCGAGTACCGTAATAAATTGTGTGGCAGCGTACGAGCTCCTGATGACGCCACCTGTCCCTCTCCTGCCTCTGATGGCCTTCTTGTTTCCATATTTTAATGTCTATACAGGCTTTCCGCTCGTGATCCCCACCCTTTCTTGAGTGATGTGCTGTCGGTGAAATTCTTTGTGTTTCGCAAAGAACTTCGTGTTAATCCCTGTCTCTTTTTTACGAGCCAATTGATTTTTGGTACAGTAGAATTGATCCTGTCTGTTTCTTTTGCTCTTCTAGATTGTCCTGTGATTTTGTACGTGTGTTGTCTATATCTCGCGCCGAATTGATGAACATTTGTGGGTCATAATTTTCCATTGCACGCTGCTTGTCTTAACCTCTTTGCTTCATATCCTTTTTCCTGAAAGGAACTCTGCTCCGCATCGTGGAAAGAGGATTACGTAGTATAACAAGAAATCCAGTTTTTATTGCCAATATTTGGAATATTTATTATGCGTATCGCAGAAATTAACATCTGTTGCATATTGATCTGACACGCCCCATTCTAGCATCACGTGATGGGTTTTTACCATTGCCATATTTGATTGCTGTTTCTTTGCCTTTCTCCCCACCCCCAAACCACAAAAGGGCTCAGGTTCGTTCTGATGTAAGTTCTGCGTGAATTGAATGATTGTTTTGGCAAGAAATTTTACGGTCCTTGAGAGGGAGGTACCAAAATTAATTTTAGTATCTCCTAGTACATGAGGTACCATAATTTAAAATAGAAAGTGTGGTACCTCCTCAAGACTGTAAAATAACTCTTGTTTTGGCTATTTTTGATATTGCTGGTGCCATGGTACTAGTACATTGTTTGCTCTAGTTCCCATGTGTAACATTAATTCGGGAATTTGATTTGTTCTTTCGCTGTTTTAACTACTAACTTAAAAGTAACGTCTTTGCAAATTCTAGCGGTTAAAATTTGCATGTAGTGAACGTACCCGCACTGGTTCTTTATCTTAACTTGTGAAGTATATGTCTAGTTTCATCTTTTAGAGGTTGCAATTTTAAGAATTCATATAACGACTAGAAGTGAGTTGTACTGCTTGCCTATGCTGCAGTTGCAGTTCACATCCAGTTTTAGCTGTATGTTCGGATGATGGTCCTTTACCACTGAAATTAGATGTCCCTTTCAGAGATGTGCTGTATCCCATACTCCATACTAGCACTGCAGTACTGTCCTAGTCCAACCTTGTCGGCGTGTCTAGCTTAAAATTTTATTTAATAATTCAGAAAATGCGTCAATTCAAACTCTTGAATACAATTCTTGTTATATATGTGGTCCCAGATTTGGCACTGTGCATTAATTATTAGTATGCTTTGGCAAAATTCCTTTATATTAGCTCCTACTGCATGCGGTCCCTGCGTACTGGGGCGTTCATGATTCCGAACAGGAAAATGGCTTGGAGTTAATGATAAATAACATCAGGAATGGATCAGTATAGGATCACTGTGACTTACAAAAAGGCCATCGCAATGGATACTTGCTGAAAAGCTATGCAGCTTATAAATATATCTGACAAGCAGTCATTGTCTTTACATCTGCAGTGACATATAAGTTCCATTTGAAGTCTCATTTTTTTGTTGTGTGCAAGAACATAATGTTTTCTTCCTTTCTTTTTTTCAGTATATTAGCTTGAGATAACTATTCTCTTCTCCTTGTAGACATACGATCGCCGCTTCATTCAAGAATGGTTAGGTGCTGGAAACAGGACATGCCCACAGACTCAGCAAGTCCTCTCAAATACAATTCTCATCCCAAATCACCTTGTTAGAAGCATGATTGCACAGTGGTGTACAGAGAATGGAATTGCTCTTTCACCACTTGAGAATCAAGAGGAAGATCTAGTTACCAACAATGAGCGAAAGGCATTCAGTGAACTGTTTGACAGGATGTCATCCTCGTCAAACATATCTGAGAAGAGGCAAGCTATTAAAGATCTTCGACTGCTAAGTAAGCGCAATAGCTCATTCCGAGCAGTCATTGGAGAGAATCCAGATTCTATTTCACAAATGATTTCTGCTGTCTCCAATCCAGAATTGGAAAGCAATTCTGAAGTTCTAGAGGATACAGTGACAACAATTCTAAATCTCTCAATTCATGAGAGCAACAAGAAGATCATTGGAGATGACACAAAGGCAATCGAATTCCTCATAAGTGCCTTACAGTCAGGAACTATGGAGGCCCGCAGCAATGCTGCAGCTGCCATCTTCAGTTTGTCAGCCCTTGACAGCAATAAGGAGAAGATTGGTGAGTCAGGTGCAATGAGGCCTCTGGTTGATCTTCTCGAACATGGGAGCATGACAGCGAAGAAAGATGCAGCATCAGCTATTTTCAGTCTTTGCAAGTTGCACGAGAATAAATCAAGAGCTACAAAAAGTGGAGTTATCGATGTGGTGCTGAAGGCGATCAGCGATGAGTCACTCGTCGATGAATCGCTTACTATCCTCGCCCTGCTATCAAGCGACCATGAGACAGTGGAGGAGATCGGCGAGACTGGTGGTGTGCCTTGCATGCTCCGCATCATAAGGGATGATCAATGCAAGCGAAACAAAGAGAACGCTGTAGCGGTGCTCTTCTCTATCTGTATGTACGACCGCACGAAGCTGAGGGAGGTCGTCGAGGATGAGAACCTGAATGGCTCGCTGGCCTGGCTCGCACAGAATGGCACTTCAAGGGCGCGGAGGAAGGCTGCTGGGATCCTTGACAAGCTGAAGAGAACAATTCACAAAACGCACTACTCCTGTTAGCGTGGGTGGTGGATATGTAACTAGACGAATAAGGGGGGATGTTCATTTGGTGTATATATTGAGCTGCATATATGTCTACTCTTGGTTCGGTACATAAGTTTACAGTTTCAGAGTAAGTGGTGGAAGCTGGTGTCATTCCATGGTGAGTTATCCCGAGTTCATCTGAATTTTGCAGTTTCACGGGTTACTGCAGGTCTTTTCCATCTGATCCTGAAGGCTGAAGCACATTTGGTGCTATAAATTTTGCTCAAATCAGATTGATTTTCTACTTCTGTTGGTTCGAAGTGTATTCTCGCAAGGGTTCGAACCTTGGATATCGCGATGACGGGCTGCAGCTTTCATGTCGTCGTTACAAGTACGTTTTTCGGTTGTGATCTAGTACATCTCTGATTCAGCTGTTGTCATATCATCTCAACTGCTGACTTGTGAATGCTCAGTCCCCTTTCACGACTGTCGGTGAGCCTTCTATTACTGACGATAATCAGACAGACATATACACCGCCTCACTGGACTAGGCCAAAATTGTCGTCTCGATAAGTCACAATAAGGGCCCCAGCTCTCTGCATGTTTAGGTTTGTGGTTAGGAATTAGTATTTTTTTTAGACAAAGAGCGTAGGTCTTAGCGTGTTATACTATTACCATCTCTGTTCTCCGAGGGCCTCATATGATATGTGCAAGTCAAACGTTAAAGCGTATTATTAAATTAAATCATTAATAGATGAAAATATTAAGTTCTAAAACGTAAAAAAATATTAGAAATTTTTTATGAAAAACTCCATACAGTTATATGTTTAATAATTTTTAGAATATATAGTTTGAAAAAATAATGATAAAATATGTGGTATTATAGACTATGACGATATCTAAAATGTTAGGTAAATAAGAACAGAGATAGTATGAGTTATATAGCACATTAAGCTGTTCGGACTGTGGCAATGGCATGGCATCGTCGGTTCCTTGTACAAAAGCGAAATCATATTAGTAGCACATATTGGTTAAGGATGTTGGTAACAGCTAGCTAGCGTAATAATCAGTTCATGCTTAGGGCGCGTTTTAACTAGATGTTTGGCAAGATTATGAACAAAGTAAAATCGCTCGTATGGACAAATTAAATCCTATAAAGCTAACAAATAGCCTTTTTACTAACTAGAAAAATAGCCGTGCGTTACAACGGGAAAAACTAAAATTATATTAAAAATTAGATGATTATAGTTTAATTTTTTGAAACCTTAGTCCTTTAGAAAAACATATTATTCACATGGACATTCTAGGTAACTTGTTCAAAATAATCTATTTCTTATCCAGTAGCATCAATGTACGATTCCATAGTTGGGCCGTTATCGTGAGACGACATGCTTCAGCTGGCTAAGTCGCAGACGTGGAAGACAGACTTGGTTGGATCGTTTTTGGGCTGGACGGACAAAGCTCGTCCCTCGTTGTACGAGACGGACAGGATACCGATGAAACAGATACGAACAACGTACTAAAGACTAGATGAATTGTTTTGAATTTGGCCATGGACTTGCCGATCATATTAGGCTCAAAGGCTACGCGAGGTGGGTGCGACGCTGTGGCTGTGCATGAGGCAGGCATCATGAAACACGACGCTAAACGCACGTGCGTGAACTAGGAAAATACGAATCACAACGTGAAACGAGAGCAGTTTGTATTTTTGAATTGTATGGAGGTTGGATGACATATCAAAAATTAATGAAAAGGGCTAAGGCTTCAAAAACTGAACTATAATCATCTAATTTTTAACGTAATTTTAGCTTTTTGTTGCAACGCATGGGCACTTTTTCTAGTCAAATAAATAAAGCATGTTTGACTATGATCCACCGATGTCCTATATGTACCAGCTGGATTTGTGGGACTGGTACATGTAATATATGTAAAGACGTTCCACTCCTGTTGGCCTATAATGGTTAACGGAAAAGGAACACTACATTTAGGTAGAGCTAAAACCATTTGATTGGGCTCCAGCTCCAGAAAAGATGGTGCTAGAGCTAGAGCCCCGCAAAACAGGCACTTACTACCCTCTTCTGCTCATAGCCCGATAGCCGCTGCTACCTCCCGAACAGAGACGTGTTTCGTCTCCCCCCCCCTCCCGAAAGCACACAATTCATCTAGAAAAGGCACGCGATTTCCTTCCCATTCCATCGGTTGCTCTTTCTATCACGATGTCTGCGCCTTGCGTCCTTTGTCTAAGGCATGTGATTACCTCGCTTCGTCTTCTTCACTGGTCGTGCCCTCAACTCCTCACTACTCCATCAGCGGCGACCCTGCCAGGCACTATTAGTCCCACAACTTGCTTGCCTTGACAGGCGACAAGCCAATCGATGGAGGATGGCATTTAACCAGACTGTGTGCAGAGCAAGAGTAGCATGGCAGCAACGAGCAAGTGCCTTGAGCAGGGATGGCAATGGGGCCCCGATCCCCGTTACCCGGCAGGGAATTCCCCTATTAGGGGATGGAAAAGGGCCTAATTTCTCCCCCATGGAGAGACATATGGGAGAAAAGCATCCCCCATCGGGTGTGATAGGGGCGGGGGCGTTCCATTGTCCCCCGGCCCCGGTCCCCCTTAAACCCCGTAAGGCCTGTTTAATAGCCCATTTTGACCCATCATAGGAAGATATATATGAGAGAAACCGTAAAGTTCTTTCTTATTTTTTTCCCTCACCCACCCTAGCCACCGCCTCCTACAATCAGGCATGCCGCATGTAGCTTGGCAGCTCACCTTCCCAGCGGTGGTGCCCTCACCTTCCTATCTCTCAACCTGTGTTGGCGGCAACGGCACGCAAACCTTGTCCCCTAGCCGTGGGGATCCTGATTCCTGCAGCAGTCACATCGTTTTTCCTCCATCAACAACTCCACATGGTAGTTGTTGTCTCCCTGTGGCTGTTGGCCTGCATGTCGATAAGTAGCTGCAGCAAGAAAGAACACGGCCCAATCGCATTTTCTCCTCCTGCCATTTCTCATCGTTCCCATTTCCTCCTATTCTTTGGGCAACTATGTTGTGTGGTTGATGCTTGAATGGAAGTGTGTGTGTATGCAAGCATTTTGATTAAAGGAGATAGATCTGTATCCTTCATGGTGATTTTTCTTCAATCTTTTGTTCAATTTTTGCCCAACTTGTTATAGTTGGGTCGTTGGGTTAAGTACTTATTCCTTTTATTTCTGCTCCCAATGAATGAGCTGCTCTTTTCTTTCTTCTCCCAATAAATAAGCTTCTCGGAGATGTGTGCCATCCATCGGGCCCCCGTGACTCCGCTGGGGCTCGGGGACGGATGCATGGCAGCCCCAACGCAAGGGACGGGGACGAGGGGCGAGGGATTTGTGATCATCGGGGGGCAAGTACGGGGAGTCACCCTTCACCGGGGATGGCCCCGTTGCCATCCTTAGCTCTAAGCTACACACCCGCATGCCTGCATCTTTCTTCTATTTGTTTGGTTTTGTAGCTTGCTCTTGGGAATTGGGAATGAATCGAGTAACTTTTCTCTTTTGATTGATAGATCTATCTGCATGCCTAGCATTTTTCTCAAATATTTCTCAAATTGCTTTTTCTAGTTGGTTCAGTATTTGGTTCCGTTCTTTTTGCTCCCAAATTGATGAACACAATGTGTCCTCTTTATAGGGTGTGAGCCTCCGGACCGGTCAATGGTCACCGGTGGGCTGCTCGTGCTTGACCTCCTGGAGGCATAAAAGTCGGTGAAGACGCCGCCGAAGATGCGGTCTGGAAGATGTGCAGTGCGTGAGTCGCATCCAGGAACGGCCCGAGTGGTGGCCCATCATCCAACTCGGACGGATATGACAGCGACGGTTGATAGGCAAAAAAAATCAAGAATTGCTTTAAACACAGACAATTCTGGGTGACATCAGTATGACGCGATGATGACATCAGTGACGGACGAAAATTTTGGCATAAACACTATTTGTTTTTATAATAGTAGAGATTAATGCCTCCTCATCATCTCACCAGACCCTCTCTCCTCTCTATCTCCGGCAACCGCCAGTCGCCAACAAGGGAATGGGGTCCGGGGGAGTTCTCAGGCTCATCTCCTAGTTGGGTTAATCATGTTGTAGGTCCCTCCTTCCTTCTTTCTTGTATAGATCAAAGGGAATGTTGGCATTCGCCTCCTTCGTCCTGGATGCACCTGGCCATGGATGGACCTGCCGAGATTAGTTTTGGCAGATGCCGTGTGGCCAGCCACCGCTAGGCTTGTCACAGACGCCTTGGTCTTCAGCATCTACAACTTGGAGTTCTCCATATCTACAAGCGACAAGGTTGCAATGACTGTTCTTCTCTTCTTCGGCAAGCAGATTCATAAGGTTGGTGTTCTTCGCTTTGGACATTGGTGATGGATCTAAAAGTGTCGACTGTGGTTTTCTTGTTTGGCCACTGTTGGTGATGTAGGAACCAGGGTACCTTACGTCATAGGCGCGAGGTGGTCAGGCGCCATGTCACTAGCTCCCCAAGCTCAAGGGATCCACGTGGCCCTAATAGAGGGCCGCGCGCCCCTGAGCTCTAGAAAGGGCCATGTAGGAACACCCGTGGCCCAGACAATGCCACAGGAGAGAGCTCGGGGATCGACTGGTTACTGGCATATTAAATGCAATGGATGACCTAACAAGCCCATGCCTCAGCGAGGCATATAGTGTGGCAGGTCACGTTGTCTGTCACTCAAAGGCTGCCGTGGGTTATTAGACGACGTGGGCTGTGGAGCAGTGTGGTTGACTTAGGACGGCCCGCCTAATCCGGCTACTTTTTGCCTACTTTGCTCAGACACAAACAAGTGGGGCCACCCAACGGCAGTAACGCCCGATGTACCCCACGTCGTACCACCAACGCATGGACGGACTGCACCCAGGGTACATGGCGAGCATCCACGGGCCCTCCTAGACTTGCATCATGGGCTACGACGACATTGTGCGGAGCCTAACGGTTGAGGGAGCATAAAGCCCGAGAAAAGGCATCTGCCAACTCCCTGCTCACATTTGGTAGCATGCGTGCGACGCTGTAACCTAGTCATAATCTACTTGTAACCTAGTTGTAGTCTACGGCGTGTTGTCATGCCCATTCCCTTGGTTCGGTCATTATGGGGTCACCCGGAGTATATAAGGGGAGGCCCTGAACCATGAAAAGAGGACTTTTGGAAAAAGAGAATAACACATAGGAGTAGGGTGTTACCTCTCTCGATGGCTCGAACCTGTCTAAACCCTTTGCGTCATTCTCAATGACGAAGCTGGAACAAAATTAAGAGGGATGCACCACTTTATCATATACTAATAACATGCCCGTGCTAACCTTACGGTGATATTTGATATGCAAATCAAACAAACAATTTACAAATCATTGAAATTATTTGTCCTATGACGTTTTACTATATCTCATTTCTTAGTACATATTACCTCGTCTCGTAAAAGACTCGTAGCCAGAAACTTAAGTTTTTTTGGGACGAAGGTAGTAGCAATGATTTGCACCAAGGTACATAAAACAAATAGTAGTACCAAAGTAATATCAAGTATCATAAAGCGTTAACATATAGGGTACTGACTACTGAGTACAAAATGTTGATTCTGTATTGAGGTGAGCTTTAAAAATATGTCTGTGAATATCATTAATAAGAAAAAAATGTTCACTTGTTCTAGTCAAATTGCCATTTTGTTTTTCTTGACATTCCTCTCCGGACTGCCCAAAAGAAATGGCTAGAATAAGAATATAAGAAAAACACCAAGTTTATTAAAACTTGAGAACAAAGACTAAAATTCGTCGTTGTTCACCCTAATAAAAGTTATTGAAATGACCATTCAAATAATGCAAACATCATGTAACTCCACTTTGAGAGATTTATAGACAACATTACCTGTAAATGTATGATGAAGAATGTCATTTATGAAGAATTCACTCTATATGGTTCTTTCTACATACAACACCAAATTCGTTGCAAAAGCCGCCGTGAAGTTCATTGAGCATCTAAAATCCATGAAAAATGAATGAAAAAAATAATATCTTACAGAAGTCCAAACATCCATATGACCTTAGTTGGCTCATCTACTATAAATCGAAGATTGGATACATCAGCTAATATACATGCCACCAAGCTTTGGATACATAATGGCACTGTTTTAAATCCAGACTAAATTGAACTACTTGTATCAGTAGAACCAAAGAAAATTACAAAACACCTACAACAGTTAATTACCAGGCACCATGGAACCTCTTTGCTAACAGATAGCATCACGGCGGAATCTTGAATCCATGATCCAGCATCATTGTGCTTTAGAAAGTGTTGCTCTGCCAACCAAGAGGAAAAAGTTAAGCAAAATTGCTAGAATTACCAGTCTAACGTTGTCTGCTCATCACAAAATAAAACAAAAAAAATCCATAGAAATAAAACCAATGGATACCGTTTCCTCTACTATTACACCTCTCATGCATGCCACTTTGTTGGCAGACTAGTGGTGTATCTGAACCAACCCGTCCAGAGAGGCAAAGACTGCCACTACAAGTGGCAAGACCTTACTTGCAGGTCCAAGATAGCAGCTATTGAAGACAATACAGACAGGTTAAAACTTACAAAAAGGTAGTATTTTTTATATATCTAATTGAGCATAATTACAATAATTTCTTTTAGAAACAACAGATTCTAGACACACCAACAATAAAATTATCAGGGACATTTATATGTTGGCCTTGTAGCCAGTGTGTTGATCTTCATTATAGAGACTTCAATCATTTACTTATAATATATATTCAGTTACAACTTTAAAACATGACAAAAGTACGTATAGCAATAAAAAACTCCTGTCCTGGTTATGTTTGATAAATACATCACTGGCCAATGTATAAACAATGGCTAAAGCTCCAATTGACTGCATGTCAGGGAAGTCAACCTCGGCAAGTTGAAGTGTTACCGTGTAGTTTCCATTCTGGAGTCCAATGTCATAGTATCTCAAAGATGATGTGACATTCTTGCCATTTGGAACTGACCAGAATCAAGAGTAACCAGAAACTGAACACTTCTTGCATAGTATTAGTCCTGCGGACCAGAAGCTAGATGGAAGGCTTAGCAGAACAAAACAAATAGGAAAAATCTAAGATTGAATGAATCCTCACCTAGAGCAAATGAAATTATGTAGATAAAGAACAGATGTATCATTTGTTTTGCAAGTAGCAGGGCAGAAAATGTGAGCTATCAGTGAGGACAGTACTAGTGGCAAAGTAGCAAGTGGACTTTGTGTTGCTGCCAAAAGTGATAATATATCATTATTGTGATGCAAGAAGCATGAATGGACAGTGATCTATATAAAAATTTTGCAGATTGTGACTGTACCAGTGAAGAAATTTGCAGGCGCAAATTTTTATCAACCAATCACTGCATAATTAAGTTATTTATATATTCATACGATAGAGATTCAGGTGGATTTGACAAAATACATAAGAAATCAAAGTTTCTTCATGAAATGAGCCAGCAAAGACATCAAAGACATGAAAAAAAAGGAGGTACTGTGCACTCGATATGTAAGACACTGTAAGGCAACTTAAGCAAATAATGGGTTAATGGAGAGACAACAAGCAATCTATCGAGACTGTGAATTGAACAATTAGTTAAATCTAAATTCTGTAGACATGAAAATTTTGAGCAAACAATTTTCATATATCTTCAGCAAAAAAAAAGCTTCTTATTTGATTAAAAACCCTTGACATCAATGCAGCCCAAAAAGGAGCAGGTCATGTGAGAGTAAACACATTAAATTTGGTTCCTGAACATCTATTGCAAGAAACATATATGCTTACATTCATTGAATGAAAATTACAAATTATATGTTTATTGTTAAATACATGATTGAAATTTATACGTCCCGCTCAAACTTCGAAAGAACGGAATACCAATCACCCAAGGTTAATAATTCCGCACATACCAGAATTTATAGCAATACGAAATTGTAGCAACTAAAGCTTGACCAATAGTCCCATGAATTCTTCCTATTAAATTATCAAAATTATCAAGATTAGCAATAATCCACATGACATATATTTGGTAAATAAATAAATTATCAAAATTCATCACTTAAAATACATGTCACTTTGGTTGTTAGTAATCTTGTGAAGTGTCACTACTACTGTGCTGCAATGGTGTCAAATCAAAAGGCAATTATAGAACAATCCTCTCATCACAGTAATCTGCAACCAACCTGTTGTTATCTCAAAGATAAACATCTAGCAACACGATCTTGTAATTAGTAAAATGCAACAAAGGAGAAAAGTCCAAACCTGAATGTATGTATTGGTTCATGATTTGGTTTCAAATTATTCTCTATGACTCAGTTGTGATTTCTAAACATGTGACCCCTAGCTAGATGTTCAAACTAAAAACACCTCTATACCATAACAAGAAGAATGCATGTCCCATGGCAACATAAATCTCTAGTACTAAAAAATAGCATACAAAGATTAAATATGGTAACCATTTTATCATACCAAATTATGTAGGAGTTTCTTTCATAAACAACATACTAAAAAAAGAGATTTAATCCTTATGGGCTTTCACCTTGTCAAATTAAGTGTCCATAAAAAAGTATGCTTCTACTGCCTCTAGCAAACTCAGTGTCTCATACTATGCTGCTGATGCATGCTCCAGTTCTTGAGAATGTCACAAATAAATAAAAAAATATACATACACACACACACACACACACACACACACACATATATATATATAACTATATGATCTACTGAACAAGGAAATAATTCTGGGCTTTCGCCTCGTCAAATTCAGTGTCCTCTTCAGCAACTATATGTAAATCAACAAATAAAAATCTGAAAGTGCATTCGTAACCAAGCAAGGAAATAATTCACCGAATAAATCATGAGGTAATGTATCTAACATGTACATCAATTGAAGCTTACAGGGCCAGATTTAAATCTTGGAACTCCCTGAAGCATTCCCTTTACATAAAATATGCCCGTGCTAATGCTACGGTGAAAATTGATATTGCAAATGAAACACCGAAAGACATTGGTACGATATATGTTTCAGCAATCGAGCATACAATGAGATGGTTATAAGGTTCAAGCAACCACTGGAATTTATCCGCAAAATGGCAAAAGTAGCTAGCATAGCACGGTACAAGTGAAAATATGAAACATGCAGTTTTTATTAAAAAAACAAGTCTGCGCACGGTCCCAAGGATGAGAAGAAGTGTAAATGTTAACATGGGTTGACCTTTACTGACTGGTTCTTTGACCACATCCCAATCCCACAGATCAATGCTCTGAAATAATGGTTGACCATCAATTTCTTGCTCTGCCTGACCATACTGAGCCAGCCAGCCATTTCTCTTCCTCTGGGAACATTATGCAAAACCAAATATCAGATTGACGACATGAAACAGTATGCAAGATCAGTAATATGCTATGCATCAGTGTCCAGCACTCGCTAAGCATTTCCTGGTTGCATCAACTTTGAAACAATACACCTTGAAAATGACAACAGCAACATAGTGTCCTCTCACCTTCACTCAGAGATTCATGCACAGCAGTAGAATTCTCATTTTGCATTTCATGAGAGGATGGTGCATTTTCCGAGGCAAGTTTGTTTTCGCTTGTTTCACTTCTATCTCCCTCTGGAGACCATATTTCAGTTAGGGTTTCATATACGAACTTAAGAATTTCCTAAACAAGAGGAGTATACCAACCATTTGTTTGTGAGTTTCCAAGTGAAATTTCAGCATTGGCCTCTGCATTAGAGTAACCCGACAAAAACATATTGATTAATGTTTCCTCCATCCTATATACAAAATGCAACAACAAAATATCAGAAGACCTACAAAAAAGAAAAATCATCAAATAGGAGTGTAGCATTTTTGTCCAATAACCATTCTGATGGTGGCCGCTCTGTCTCATTCTGTTTATGTGGTATATCTGGTTCCAATCCTGCTATTAAACATGAAAAGCACTCACATTATTATTTTTTTTGAAATCCAATTATATTGAAGTTCTCTTTTTGTTCCTGAAAAAGGTAGGCCGGCCCATTTTCTATTAAGAGAAAATTAACTCTTCATGTTACAGGTTTCTTTTCAAAAGTATCACATATAATTACTACCATTGATAATTTGATATGAACTGAAAGGTTGCACGATATTTTTTTCAAAAATTGAAGAGAATGATAGTAAAATAAAGATAAATAAAAAATGAAGACAAAAAGTTCCAGGAAACCTTGATTAGATTCATCGCATGGATAATGTGTTTTGGGTTCATTGCCCTGTGTCAGTATGGATGTAATGTGAGAGTATAGAAATTGTAGAGCAAATGACGGGCAGAGAAAATTGGCAAAATCAGCTGAAGTCCCACTTACCGCATCTGGCGTCCATGGCATGTAATTTCCATTGTCATAGATGTAGTACTGACCATCTCTACTGCTGTAGTACCATCCAGCGACAGGGTCATGGTAAAACCCAGTGCTGAAAGCGATACGTTCAACATTCAAGTAAATATCAGATGTGGTAATTGAAACACAGCAATGTTAGCGACCAATATAAATGGTGAAAGAACACAGTAAGTCGGTAACTACTTAAAAATGTATGGGTTAATAAGTTAATTGAGCACATCAACTCACTAACTTGATATATGGGTTCAAACAGTTATACAGAAATCACAAAAAAATGGATCATGCAGCAACTGCTATTCCCCCAAATTGGTAGTCACTTCTCAAATCAGAGCTACTAACGTCTGTTCAGTAACAAAATGACCTTATTACGCATCAGCGCTGATAGCTCGTTCTGTATGCGAAATCAACCACTCTCCCCATAAGCCGATCGCACAAACTACCGTGACATCAGGGTTCGAGCGGCAGCAATCCCTCGCAACGCCCAAAGTTGAAGCATCGGAGGACGAGAAGGCAAGCGGTAAGGGGCACGTGGGGTACCTGGCGTGGTAGTAGAGCTGGGAGTCCTCGTCCCACTCGAACCTGGCGCCGCTCGCCGATCCATCCTCGCCGCCGTCCCCGTCCATCGCCGCCGGCTCGCCGGAGGAGCACCAGAGATTCGAGGTGGGGCGACACGGCCGCCGTGTTCTTCGCCGCTCGCCAGCGTTGTCACCGGAGGAGCGGTTTCTGTGGGCCGGAATGCTGGATGGATTGGGCCTCACGTAATCATTGGTTTACATTCTTTGTCCCAGCACCTTCCCTGCGCGTCGCCGCCGCCGCCACCGAAACCCTAGCCAACCCTGCTGTGGTTAGGGGGAGGAGATCAGAGCGGCGCGATGAGAACGATGAACCGAGACTGGGAGGGGGAGGAGAATCGCCGTGTCTGGGGTTGACGGCGGCGGCTGCGGAACGCCGTGGGAGGAGATGGACGGCGGCGCGGGAGAGGAGCGGGCGAGGGGCGAGGGCTCGGGGATTGGGTGTTGGAGGCGGGGGTGCGGTGGAGGGATTTGGGGTGGGTTGGGGGGGGTGCGATCCGGAGATCTGAGCCGTGGGATTCCTGCATCGAACATCCACGATTAGCGTGTTTCTTAGCGTAGAATTTACCGTCGTCACTATATATTTTTTTTAAGTAGTATAGATATAGCAGTACATTACTCTAAATAATACTATTTAATATTTATAGATATCTTTTAACATCAATATTAATGAGTAGCGAGCAAAAATGCTTACCAAAATAAAAGAGAGAAAAAAACCAAGGAGGAAACATCAAGAAATCATAAAAGACAATCGATCTAGGCAATATACATCCTCAAAGCTGTCAAGCTCAATGTTATCGATCATCAAAAACCTACAACAAAACCAGAATTAAAACATCTTAATTTTTAACTAAAATTGTATATATGAAGACATGGAGTAAACATGTAAAAAGGTAAAAATAAATGCATTACCTTTCAGTAAAGTCGTTTTTCACTTTCATAAAGCGGTCAACTATAATCTTGTTGGTAACTTTTCTCATTTCTTCTTTCTCCACATAGCAAATAAGGCTATGACTTAAGTATTCATCACCCATGTGATTGCGCAATTGTGTTTTCATAATCTTTATGGCTGAAAAACATCTCTCAACTGTAGCAGTTGTGACAAGCAGTACTAATACTAGCTTCAAAAGACGATAAACCAAAGGATAGCAAATAAGTTTTCTTGTCTCCACCATTTTCTAAGAAAGCTCACCAATTGTTTCTATGTGGAAGAATCTATCTTCTTCTCGTATATCAGCGATGTATAGACTAAGATGATGGCTAAGATCTCTCAAGTCTGCAGAACTAAAATCATTAGGATAAAATTTTGCTAGGTTCATCAAACTCTTTACATTAAAATCACGAATGATTCTCTTGGATTGAAAGCAGCTGAGCAAACAAGCAATTCAGATGTTGTCTCGTTGAAGCGACTATCTAGCTTTTGAAGTAACCGATCAATAACTTCATTAAAACAATCCACTTCATAAAGATACTTGATCGTAATTCTTGTTTTTTTGCCTTGGCTTCTTCGGATTAATGTATACTTCTCCCATCTCTAATTAGATAATATCATATTTGTCACAGAAATTATACACATCACTCTCTAATGTTTCGCATCCATGTCTTCTGAGCTCATCCAAATGACCTCTAGTAGATCTCACACATTTAACCGCATTCACAATGTCTTGATCCTTTCGTTGTAGTGCTAATGATAAGGTGTTTGTGATTATTAGGATAGTCAATATAAGATGCAAATAAAAGACAAAGTCGAAAGACTGGAAGTACACTAAAAGACCTGCTACTTGATCTATCTTTGTCCTATCCCTGTTATCCTCTTCCACAAATTCAAGCACTTTAACAATTGTTGGGAACATGTCTACCAAATTTTTGAGAGTTTTATAATGAGAACTCCAACGAGTATCTCCTGGTCTTTGAAGACATTGCTTTTGATTTAATCTTTTTTCACTTTGAAGTAGCCCACAACCTAATGCCTTGTTGATATGCTCATGATTAATGTCCCTAACCATGTTTCTTCTTTTAGCTGATCCACCAACCACATTTAGCAAGGTAGAAATCATACCAAATAAATTACTAATTCCTTTGTGCTTTCTCACAACAGCCACAACTACTAGTTGCAATTGGTGGGCAAAACAATGGATATAATAAGCTGAACTACTCTCTCTCATGATCAATGATTGTAACCCATTAAACTCACCTCGCATGTTACTAGCCCCATCATATCCTTGGCCTCTTACTTGACTCAAACTTAAATTAAATTCTACCATTAGAGCATCAATAGAAGACTTGAGGTATGAAGAAGTTGTTTCCTTCACATGAACAAGACCAACAAACCTTTCTATCACAATTCCATATTTATCAATGTACCTCAACACCACTGCCATTTGCTCTTTGCAAGAAATATCTCTGGACTCATCAACTAGCAAGCAAAACACATTATGGCCAAGTTCTTCCATAATAGAATGTAATATTTCCTTTGCAAAACATTCAATAATGTCTCTCTGAACTTCAAGAGACACCATAAGACAATTTGCTGCTGCATTTTTTCCCACTATCTTGCCTAAAGCAATATCATGCTCTGCTAAGAAATCACGAAAGAAATTGCCTTTGTTGGATGAATCCTTGGACTCATCATGTCCCTAGAAAGGCAAACCTTACTTTAACAATCTTCTAGCAACATTAATTGATCCATTTAATCGAACAAAATATGTATTTATAGCGGCTTCACTTTGTACTTGCATATGAACATCAACGTGCTGAGCTCTTTGCAACAAAGCATCACAATTTTTCATGGCTTGATTATGTAAGCTACCGACACCACCAACATGCTCTTTTAGCCTACTTTTTCTATGCCATCCATTCCAACCATCAACAACAAATGTATTATACCCATCCTCTTTCTTATTGCGATCTCTAAATAAGAAACAGAAAAAACAATATGCCTTGCTATATTCAAGCCAACCTCCAAACTCATCAAACTATTTCTCAATAAACTTTCTACCTTTACCTGAGATCTTTGTGATTGGAAAGCTAAATGGGCGTGGTTGGCAAGGTCCTTTTTGCAAGTATTTCCTTCTGACCCTATCTCTCTGATTTGGATGGTAATCATCAATCTCTTTTCTTAAGCCTGGGGTCATATTGAATCTCTTTCTCCCAACTATTATCGTCCGGTTCTGGACATGAATTCCCCACAACTGCATTATTGGTACTCTCCGGTAAAATACTTCTCTATACCTGTTAATTAAATAGTTGTATCATGTTAAAAAAACAATATTTAAACAATAAGCTTAAATATTCAATTGGTCAAACCCTAGCTTATGATCTGGATAAATGAAAAGGCACTATAAACAATCACATAAACTCATACTAATTTGATTATTTTGCTTAGAAAAATCAAACTAATTGGATAAAAAGAAGGGGAAAATTAGAAAAAGAAAAAGATAGAGAGAGAGAGAGAGGACGAGGAGACAGATAGATTGTCAGACACAGGGGGCTGCGATTGTCGCCTACCGGGCTGGGCGGCGCTGGCCTGGCCGGTGCTGTGGCCGTGGCCCCTGGGCGCGTGCCGTGTGGCGTATTGGCGTCAGGCGTCGGCGACTGATCACTGAGGGGAGGGCTGAGGCGACATCTAGGCGACTCAGTGAGTGACGCGCGTCGGCAGTCGGCGTCGTGACTTCACGGGCGATCAGGGCATCAGGCGATGAGCCAATGAGGGTTTGGTTTTCCTCTTTGCTGGCCGCATGGGCTGTTGATGCCTGATGGGCCTTCTGAACTTCTCTAGTCCAGCTCCTACTTCTCTCACCTCTGGGCCTGCTTCTGTTGCTTTGTTGGATGATGGGCCAAATGGATGGTGCACGATTTTGGGCCTGGGGGGGTTCCCATATGGTGAAAATAGGAATTTTTTTATTTTTATATTTATTTAATAAAATATTTACAAAACTACATTTTCATTTCAAAAATTTACAAAAATATACTCCCGCCGCCCTCTGGGAGGGCGATATGTCTGAAACCGCCCTCCCAGAGGGCGATATGATGATATGGCTGACGGCCGTTGGCCGGCAGCCCCCGGGCCACACAAAAACCGCCCTCTCGGGGCCGGATTTTTACAGGCGGCCCTCTTGCCGCCCTCTCAGAGGGCGGTTTTTGTGTGGCCTGGGGGGCCGGTTGGCCATTTTGCAGGCGGCCCCCTTGCCGCCCTCTGAGAGGGCAGTTTTTGTGTGGCCGAGGGGCCGCCTGCAAATGGCCGACCCACGGGCCGGCCATTTTGCATGCGGCCCCTTGCCGCCCTCTGGGAGGGCGGTTTTTGGGTCACCGAGGGGCCGCCTGCAAAGTCGGTCCGGACGGTCCGCACTGTATACGGACGGTCCGGACTGGCTACTTTGCAGGCGGCCCCAGAGTGCTGTCCGGACGGTCCGAACTGTACAAATTACCGTTTCACAGTATATAGTCCAGACCATCGTCACCCTGTTCGGACGGTCCGTACTGTCAAATTGTTGTTTTGCATTATATAGTCCGGACCATCGTCATCCTGTCCGGACAGGCATATCTGTGGCGGGAAGAAAGAGGAAGTACCCACGCTGCACACAGTAGTTACATCTCTACTTGGTTATCTGTTTAAAATTCCCTAAGGCATGTAATAACGATAACTAGAAACGTTTGATGTGCCGTTTGTACTCTTTGTATGGATAATTTCATTATGTTCGTATGTAATTAACGTGTGTTCGGTTGTCACCGCTCGGAATGTACTTTCGCCGTAAAATTGAAACTGAAAAATTTATGTTTTTGATCAGTTTCATTACAAACATAGATCGTAAACGATCGACGAGCGTAAATAAAGTAAAGGGGTTTCTTCAGTATACGTAGAATTAATAAAACATAATACATAACAGACAAACTATCACTGATGCAACGTACTACGGGCCCTGACCGTAACCTCTAGCCCTCTTTGTCTTCCTACCCTGCGCTCGTACCTGCCCCTGGGAGTACGTCAGCCGGTCTGGTGGTACGGCACGGCCAGCGCGGGTTGTCTGCACGGGTGTGGCAGCTGGTGGGTCCTGTGTCTGTAGTGGCGGAGCTCCTTCGAGCTGCGAGGCTGGTAGTATCTCCTGGATCTCCTCGCCCGAGTCCTCCAAGTCGTCCCCCTCGAAAGGATCCGGTGCCCAACCGCTGCCGCGTGCGGCCTGCGTGGAGGAGCCAGCGCCAGCAAACATCCCCGGCGCTGTAGAGTGGAACCATGTACACCAAAATATTGATAATTGCAAATCAAAATTTGGTAAGGCAAAAATAAAGTTTGATATAACCTGAAGGACCTCCTGTGGTGGCCCGAGGGGCAGTTGTCACGCCCACGCCCTGCGTGGAGGAGCCAGCGCCAGCAAACATCCCCGGCGCTGTAGAGTAGAACCATGTAGACCAAAATATTGATAATTGCAAACCAAAATTTTGCAAGGCAAAAATAAACTTTGATATAACCTGAAGGACCTCCTGTGGTGGCCCGAGGGGCAGTTGTCATGCCTAGCTGCGCGTGTGGTCGTCTGTGGTACACTCCATGCGTCGATGTGCTAGCTCCAGAGGGATGTAGGTACGGTGTAGCGAAAGCTGCAGGGAAGCATATTGATGTACAACAGTACATGTCATATAAGGAAACATGTTATGAACCGATGGTTAGTCCAATTTACCTCTGGAGGGGCCAGATGGCTGACTGGAACCCTGTAGTCGCACTCCTGCTCCTGCTCCTGCTCCTGTTCCTGCTGGCCGTGGCTGTTGCTGCTGTACAACTACGGGAGGTACCGCATCGACCGCACGATAAGTGAGTGCACGAATCACTGTGAGCATCGCCTGACGAATCCTCCCGAAGGTCGTCCTCTGCTCATCGGCATTCAGCACAATCCCACTGTCCAATCGTCCGAACGCCGCGTTTACATCAGCCTGAACCTGTTGCGCTGCGTCGGCTTATTTCAGATGTGATGTGAACATGTGTTAGAACTGTGGACACCTACAAAGGAATTCGGGGTGCAAAGATAATGTGACGTACTGCGCGAAAGTAGTCCTGGTCACGGTGTCTAGGATACGTGTTCGTCGTAGCGGCGACGTGTGGCTGTGGATCATCTGGGGTGAACGTTACGCGTGTGCGGGTACGGGCTTGGTACCACGTGAGGTATGCTAGGTAGGCCTCCTCAGTGTGTGCATGTATCTCGTCGACCACCTCCTCCGTCGCCAACAACCAGTCATCCACGTACTTCTGCAGTCGAGGATACCACTGAACACCGGCTGCATGTCCCCTACGATTATATCTATTTGCAGAGAGTGCATTAGACTACATTAAATAGTTATAGTAGTAAACAAAGATCGCAGTTGTACTAACCGGTGCACATCGCGCGGCACATCGATCTGCACGGGCACAGGGGAGTACTGACGTAGTCCGAACTGTCGCAGCACGCGCTGCGGAGAGTGGGGCTCGACGAAGATGTCGAACACCAACGGCACTGTCGTCATCCAGTACGCCTGGTCGCGCGTGCAAAAAGTAGAGAGTCCGAGCGGTGCACAGGCCGCGATGGCCTGCGGACTGTACGGCTCCCAGACGATGTCGCTGGGTAGCAGGCAGTCGAACTCCAAAACGAATTCGGGGTAGGCCCTCCTAACCTGCGTGTGGGCGTAACGACGCTGCATAATAGGAAAAGGTTAAACGTCAGTGTTTGCGCATAACTGCTAAACATAGAATTTCACATTTTGTACCTCACGTCGACACCATACGGTCCCCATAGTCGGACGGTCCTCGGGCCACTGGCCGTACAAGCCTCCAGGGCCGCCCTCGTAGGAAGAGTGCTGAATCAGAGGATGGCCTATCGCGAACCGCTCGGCCGCCCATAGCTGCAGAAGGAGAAGGCAACCGGCGATAATCGCACCTGGATCGGTCTTTATGCACGAGTCACAAAGAGCACGGTACGTCGCCGCTAGCACAGCAGATCCCCAACTTCACTGCGGTACGCGGCCGTCCTCGCTGTCGGCGATCGCACGAGCGTAGTGAATCAGTCCCTTGTCCACCGCGTGCCCGTGAGTGTTGGTGAACATCACCCACCCGAACAGCCACAACAGGTACGCCTCTATGCTCCGCTGCACCGAGAAATCGTCGGCGTCATCGGCTAGCTTATCTGGCTGTAAAGGAAGATTATAGTCAGCAACTCTGTTGCTTTGTAGATCAGATGATTGTAAATTAAAGGAATCCGCGACTTACGGTGAACTGTAACAGCCAAGCCTGCGAGGGGCCGATCGTGGTGTAAGGCGGTAGCGAACCCGGGTGTCCAAGTTCAGGTCGACGATGCACGGGCTCAAACCGAGCAGTGATGTCCTGCGACCAACCGTGCGCCCCGTTGATCGGGCCGACTGCGTCTCCTGCGAGGGGAAGTCCTAGCAGGTACGACACGTCCTGGAGTGTGGGAGTCATCTCGCCGCACGGCAGGTGGAACGTGTGGGTCTCCGGTCTCCAGTGATCCACCAGTACGGCCATAAGTGACCAATCAGCATCCCATCGCTTGGCGGGGTCTCTCTCGTCTGGTGCGGGCTCGACTAGCCTACACAGCGAAAGAAGTCCAGCCTCACACAACCTGCAGAATGTAGCACTGTAATCAATATTGGGGAACATAGATATGCACAAACGATGTGAATGAATATTCGTACAGCTCTTACCTCTGACGGAACCGAGGATCTATCCGCAGGAGGTGACGTGAAGGCCGTGGACGGAAGGTGGGTAAGTGGGCACCCTCCACGGCTGACAGGTAAGACCGGTGGGACCGGTCGACACCTCGGTCCAACAGCTCCGGTGTATCGTACGCCATACCTGCATGCAAATAGAGAGTTAGCGTTAATTATTGTTATAGTGTATAGCATTGTTACATGATAATAAAAAACAACAGTACGGTACATATCCTTCTATAACAAAGAACTAGTATAGACTTACGCTACACCGTAGCACCACTAATTGTTCGAGAACGCCTAAGACGGGGTCGTCTTGAAGTTGTGCCTTCACCCGTAGGACGCCTGCCATCATCAGCTGAACCCGACGGTCCAGCTTCCGTCGTACTTGGACCGGTTGTATCCTTTGGACAGTTCTTATATGTATGACCTGTTTGGTCACACTTTGAACAACGTTTATGCCTTCCACCGGCTTCTGAGTCATCCATGTCATTACGGATGCGTCTTGTCTTGCGGCGACCTACTTTATTCCTCAATTTTGTTGGATCAGGAATGTACATAGCTTGAGGATGCTCCATAGTAAATGTACCCGCAATACCGAAACCGTATATCTCTCCGCTCCAGGTATTATAGATTGCTTCTTTCCTGAAATAAGGTGAGACAAAATAGCGTGCTTCTATCCCGCACTCACCGCTCGCGGCAATAACGTGAGAGCATGGCTTGTGGAGCAGAGTAGGTTTTCGGCACGAGCACTTGCAGGTCCCGTCTTCCTTCAGCACACACTCCTGCACAACTCTTTTACGGAAGATTCCGCGCATGCCCTTGTCGACACACAATATTTCAAATCTGTGTTCTTGTGTGCCTTGAGGTAGAGCACGATGTCTTCGGGCCATTTTACTTTTATCTTGCAGATACTTCGTCAGTAGTGTGCCAAATAAAAGATTATTGTCCGTCATTGAGGGCCTAGCTGCTCTGAACCGATCTCTAAAGTACTTGCATGTGCCATGCAAGATAAATTCAACTATGCCAACAAGTGGGAGCCCTCGAACACCACACATCACCCAGTTATAAACCTCTGCCAAATTTGTGGTCATTATGCCAAACCGAGAACCATCCTTGTCATACAACAATGCCCATTTCTCCTCTGGCTCATTCTCAATCCAATCTGAAAATTTTCTAACTGAGGATGCAGACCTTCTTCTCATATGAAGTCCGTCAGTTGATAGAGGTTCAAGAGCTTGTGGAGCCTCATCCCCTTCAATGGTAGCCCTCCTGGACTGATCATCTGTTTGTTTAGAGGTCAGCTCATCCAACCTCCTCCAAAGCTCCTTGAATTTCTTCTCTTGATTCTGGGCGCAAAGCCTCTTGAAAAGATCCATAAGGTACTTATTTCTAAACTGTCTGTAGAAATTAGCACCCATATGACGCATGCACCATCTGCTTTGGACATTAGACCACCTTGGTGGGTATCCCTTCTCAACACATCCATATCTCAATTCCTCAATTGCACGCAGCAAGCCGGCGTGACGGTCATGTATAAGGCATACGTTTGGTCTCATCCGTACAACTGCAGACTTAACCCTTTCTAGAAACCAATACCAGCTATCAGTGTTCTCACTCTCAACAAAAGCAAAAGCAACTAGTAGAACTTGGTTGTTTCCATCAACTCCAATTGCTATTAAGATCTGCCCTCTGTACTTTCCGGTCAGAAATGTCCCATCGATGCAGAGGATGGGACGACAATGGACAAATGCCTGAATGCAAGCACCTAATGCAAAGAATACTCGTTGCAACACACTTTTATTACCATGGTGAATTGATGGAAAGGCTTTTAGGTCGTAGCACGTTGTTAACGCCAAAATTTGGTACGGTTCGTTACCATGTTCGGTTAAGGAAAGAAGCGATATCAGCCGTTGGAAACTAATCCAGAAGAGTTCGAGCTTGGGAAGGAATCGTGAAGACCACGTTATGGCAGTTAATTACCTTATCTATTAATTAGGTAGTTTTGATAATTTTTAGGAAACCTGATCTCGTATCTGATCGGGGCTTGTTAGTTTTCCTTTTCTAGTTAGGAAAGTCCTGTTCCGTGTCCTATAAGGACTGTAATAACTCGGGGTATATATACGTATGCCCGGGTACCTTGTAAATCATCTCTCGATCAATCAAATTCGGCGCATCGCCACCCTTTACCAACGGGTTCTTGCTTCTCGAGCCGGGCTGCATCGGTTAGGTCCGAACTCCGGCGAGAGGGTAAGTCTCGTTACCCCGGTTACCAATCGGCTAGGACTTCCTCAGTTAGGTCCGATATTCTAGTCGGTATATGGTAGCCGGCTTACCACGATATATCTGCTTTGTCTACGGCTGCATCGGTTCGGTTCGATCTCTTAGGCCCATCAGGTATATCACATCACGCGTGCGTAGATCTTATCAGCTTACTGGGAGTAGCTTATCGTCAGTTTGTGCTGCATCGGTTGGGTCCGACCTACTGAACTGTCGCGATAAGTTGTTCCTGCTAGGTTGATGTTTTTTGCGCAAGTGTTTTATCGGAATGTATAGCCGATAAGTTATCTTATTACATCACAGTTGCATTAGATCTATCGGTTTGTTGAGGTTCCTTTACTATTATCGATCTGTACTGCATCAGTTAGGTTTGAACTACTAGATCGATAATAATAGATTTATCCTTGTCGAGCCGATCGGCGTGTATGCGACGTTCTATCGGAGTGCTTAGCCGATAGGTTATCTTTTTATAAAGCCGACTGTATTATCTTTACTATTTTGGTCATCTATATTATCATCGGTTCTTTAGCCGATGCACATGTGTTTCCTTGGCAGTCGGCTAGTTCACTATTCTGCCTATCTATTTTATCATCGGCTTCTAGCCGATGCACATGTTATACTGACAGCTTATCCATTTATCTATAGCGTTATCGGTTTCCTAGCCGATACACAGGTGCCATCGGCCATCGGCTACAAGGAGCCTACATCAGACCGTATCGGCCGATAGCCGATGTGCAATTGCTGCTGATCCGGGCGCGAGCACAAGCGAGGACCCGGGAGCGAGAACCCGAGCACGAGACCCGGGCGCGAGTACAGGTGAGGGCCCGGGCACAAGCATAGCGGCGATCGGCTGGAAGGAATCCGTATCGGCTTACTAGCCGATTGGATCAATAATCAAATTTCTTCATCTCCTTGTCAATTGCGGGGTCAAATTGACTGGCACGCCTACGAACCTCAAATATTTTAGGACCTGCACTGGAGTAAAGCAAATCTCCTAGGCCTTCGCGTGTCACCAGACGCCGAACCAGATCGTCAGCAAGCTTTTTGGCACACCCGGCGGTTTTCGGTGTCAACACACGTCTCCGGATTCCTCTGAAGAATACAGCCTAACAGACGAGGCAAATTATCATAGGATGCTTCAAATGTGCCAAATCTCATCTCTACAATCTTCTGTTTTGCCCTCCAAGCCTTAGCATAGCTAATTGTGTATTTAAATTTCTCTTCAATATGTCTAACAATTGACCTTGGTTCGTACCCCATATTGTTAATAATATGGGAGTACATCTCTGTCGCAACAAATGCAGATGTCATATTTCTGTGATATTTTTCAACACCGGGTAAATAATATGAATGCTCAGTCACGATTGAAACTTGTCAATAATCTTTTCATTTACCCTTGAATGCGTGCACCCGCCATGGACACCCATCCTTCATGCATTTTACTTCATAGACCGATTTGCTTGACTTCACGACTGAGAACTCCCTTTGAAGTGACACGGCCCATTGTTTTACTGCCTCTTTTAAATCCTCTACATATGCATATTTAGCCCCTTCGATGACCTCATTTTCCTTGTACTCCCATGACACATGATGTTCCTCGGAGATAGAAAGCCTAGAGAAATCCTAGTTGCTCCATTCTGCAGGCATCATGGTGTCCTCATCAGACGAATCATCCTGCTCTGCTTGCTCGTTTTCAGAATCTTCCCTATCCATTTCTTTAACGATTCTATTGATTTGTTCTCCCTCATCTGCCACACCTGTTGGCTGTCTATCTTCTTCATTCCCTCCTTCATTCCCTTCTTCATTTTCTTCCATTGTTTCGCTATTACCTCCCGCCGTACTTGGACCCTCATCATCTTGCACGGGCATTGCACCAGCAGTGTTTTCTTTCTCATATATCGACACAAGTATGCCTAGTGTCCACATACCATCTCCAAGTGGCAGTGCAATCCACCGGCATCAGTTCCCAAAAAAAACCTTCAGCTGCACGACTGACTACTACATACAAGGTTATTGCGCTGAGCTCGGGGTTCAATCGAAACCCTCGCATCAGCCAGTTGTACACTGACCCAAAACTTCTCTCAGCTGGTCTATCAATCCCCTTAGCCGTTGAACTAAAATCCGACAGATCTACCCCTTCTGGACCATATCTAACATTCCCTTGCCCGTGAAATAACTGAAATATCACCTTATTTGACATTTCTGTTGATGAAAAAATACAGTTAAACTAGATACCAATATTTTCCTCACATCTCTACAAAAATTAAATCATCTAACACATTAACTAAAGACCTACAGATCTACGAGTAACAACTTATTTTCATATAGTACTATACACATAACCAGTACAATACTACATCAATTTATGCATAGAAATAGAAATTACAAAGAGATAATAGATTTTACCTGCAGACAAATCAGCAAGCTGACAGAGCTTCGCTGCTTTCGTTCAGGCTTGCTCTCAGCTCTCTCTTTTTTTTCTGTAATTTCAGTGAATTTTATGACATTTTTGGAGTCTGGGAGGGGGTTTTATACTGCCCGGGCTAAAAACCGCCCTCCCAGAGGGCGGCAAGGGGGCCGCCTGCAAAATGGCCGGCCCGTGGGTCGGCCATTTGCAGGCGGCCCCCCGGCCACACAAAAACCGCCCTCTCAGAGAGGGTGGCAAGGGGGCCGCTTGCAAAATGGCCGGCCGGGGGGTCGGCCATTTTGCAGGCGGCCCACAAAAACCGCCCTCTGAGAGGGCGGTTTTTGTGTGGCCTGGGGGGCCGCCTGCAAAATGGCTGACGGCCGTGGGCCGCCGGCCAACGGCCGTCAGCCACGTCATCATATCGCCCTCTAGGAGGGCGGTTTCAGACATATCGCCCTCCCAGAGGGCGGCGGGAGTATATTTTTGTAAATTTTTGAAATGAAAATGTAGTTTTGTAAATATTTTATTAAATAAATATAAAAATAAAAAAAATTCGTGAAAATAGGAGGGGGTAAGTGGTAAAAATGAAAATTAGGCTAGGTGCCTGTGAACTCCCTCCCCCCCCCCCCCCCCCGGCGGCCGATTGGGCTCCGCCCCTGGTCATTCTTCCACCACGCCAAGAGGGAATCCATTGTGAGCTCAGACCTTTGCTCCCCTGACCGAACCCAAAGGGGGTCCTATCGGACTTTCGCTTCCGGTGCTCATACACTGACAGCCACAAAAGGTTCAATCTACATTGCAGATGCCCCAATTAGGTTTGCTTCTTGGCTGTACTCTTTGACGTCTGCCATGGTTTCATCTTCTTCGTCATCGTAGACACTAGATGGAGCGTCAGCTTGGTGGTAGAAGAGGACGAAGGACTTGATCGTGTTCTCCTTTTCACTAGAAGTCCTTTTCTACAAATTTCAGGATGCTATGTCAATTTGCTCAACTTTGAGGGGCCTTTATGTAAACTGGATTACTCCCAAGTGCTTCTTAATTAATTTCCCTAGGGCTGTTGCCTCAGTTTGTTAAAATAAAATAAATAACTTTGACTTATCTAATCTATGCTAACTTAGAAAGTTTTTGAGAAATCATATTTTTAAAGCGCGGTACGAATAATTTATACATCCATCAGTTGTTTAGAATATGCCCTTAGCTCCACGTGGGTTTATAAAACCTAACCAAATTTAGACTTTACGACTTACTCTCTCCATCACATAATATAGGGGATTATGCTATTTTTTTTTGCAAAAATTAAGGAAGTGACAAAATGACAAATCATGGCACATCTTTAATTGTGTAATAAACTAGTAAAAAGATTATAGGTAGGGAATAAACTAGTACAAAAATTGGTAGATGAAGAATAAACTAGTACAAAACTTAGTAGATGAAGAATAAACTAGTACAAAAATTGGTAGATGAAGAATAAACTAGTACAAAACTTAGTAGATGAAGAATAAACTAGTACAAAACTTAGTAGATAGGAAATAAAATACTGTCTCGGGATCATAAAATCCCTTATATTTTAGGACAAGCTAGAGGGGTAAAATCCATTATATTATAAGACAGAGGGAGTAATTATAAAATTAATTAAGGGCCTTTTATTGTTTTTATTCTTTAGCCTTGGTTCGTAGCCCAAAAAATAACCAACTTGGCCATGAATTTTTTTTTGAAAGAGGGACTAGATCGGTATGAATAGAATCGCTTATAATAAAGTATGAGAATGATTGTTGCGTAAGTTCTTTCAATAGTCTTTGGCTAGCTTATGAGCTATAGAAAAAAAAGATTTACCAACCAGATGGGGCCATCTGGATTATGTTTGTTTTGAGATTATTGTTGATAGGACACGTGGGCAAGGACATGTTAGGCTTCATTCGGAACAACTGGTTGAGGAAAAATTTTCCCTTGTTTTTCGTGAGCATGCTTCCCAAACTGTTGAACGGTGCTTTTTTATAAAACTTATCTATATAAAAGTTGCTTTAAAAAATCATATTAATCTATTTTCATGTTTAAAATAATTAATACTCAATTAATTATGTGCTAATGACTTCTCGTTTTGCATGATCTTCTTCCTCTTCCCTCTTCCCTCACCTTCAAACTACTTCGTCTAGCTATAATATTTGACGCTGTTGATTTTTTAAAATATGTTTAACCATTTGACTTATTAAAAATGTTTGACGCTGTTGATTTTTTAAAATATGTTTAACCATTTGACTTATTAAAAAAGTTAAGTAATTGTTATTTATTTTATTACGATTTGTTTTATCATTGAGCATAACTTATATTAAAAATTTTTAAATAAGACAAAGAATCAAATTTATGTGTAAAAGACGACAAAGAATCCCCCGCCGCCTCGGTCGCATAGCGTTGCGCCTCGCGCCGCCACCCCGGGCTCCCAGATGGCAGCGGCAACACCATGTGGGATGCCGGAACATCGATCGCCGGCCGCGTCCATGGGCACGCACAACTCACTCATGCGGTCATGCCTGCATAAGTCTTCTGGCCACAAGAACCGCGCAGTTGGATGCGTCGTGGCGTGGGTGAGGTCACCACGGCGGCATCGATGGCCGGGAGGGGGCGCGGCTTGTCCTCGAGCACACTGAGGCATTGGCGGTGCCGCGATCTGAGAGAGGAGGGGAAGAATGTTAGAGTTGAATCACTCAACTCTATTGGAAATCACTCACTAATATCCCTCTAGGAATTACTCACTAATTTTCTATATGATGTGTTTCTCACAAACACACATAACAAAGCAAAGTGAAAGACTCAAGGGGCACAGGAGCTTGGTGACGCACAAACTTGCGTCGTTTTCTTTTTCTTTTCGCTTATCAAATGCACTAATGCAGCACATATATATACAACGGGCACTTTAGCCCGAAAAGACCCACTCGCACTTGATCTATCTATCTTCTTGCTCCACCGAGCATGCACCTGATGACCAAGTGAAGTACTCACTTGCATGCACTAACTAATTAACAAACCAAACGTACATGCATGGCTACATGTTCACCTACATGCAAGCTAACAACTCAAACATGCATATCTATACATGATGCCACTAACTATGCTAACTAACCACTAATCACTATAAGCATGCTCTAGCCTATCAATTTATTCTCTTAAGTAATAAACATGCAATACATACATGCAACTAGATTAACCCAACAATCACCTCCTTAAGCTTGTTGCATCACAGTAATGTCGGTTCATCGTCAGCATCCGCGATGGCAAGATGTGCTTCCTCTTTTTTCTTCTTAGGGCACTCAAATGCAAAGTGCCCAAATTCTTCACAGTTGTAGCAACGCACCTTGCTTTTGTCTTTGGGCCATTCGAGTCCACGACCATCCCCATAGCCGTGACCGCGTCCTCGCGATGAGCCTTGCCCCCTTGCTAGGAGAAGTTGCTCATTGGTACGAGCCCTCCTCAGCTTCAGCTTCTCCTTGTAAGCCTTGAGTGAACCAATGACTTCCTCCTTGGTCATTGTGTTCATACTCCCAAAGAACTCAATGGTCGTCGCAATGTTGATGAACTTGTCAGAGACGTCTCGTAGCAACTTCTTGATGACATACTTCTCTTCTACCTTCTCTCCAAGTGCCTGCATTTCACCAACAAGCAAGGTGATCTTCGAAGAGAAATCATCCACCGACTCCTCCTCGCCCATGCAAAGGTTCTCAAGCTACCAACACAGCGTTTGAACCTTCGCCTTCTTCACACGATCAGCGTCCACATGCATGGAGCGCAGCGCCGTCCACACCTTCGCGGCAGTGTCCTTGGACACAACTTGCATCAATGTCTCATCATTGACTGCCTGGGAGATGATAGCCAAGGCCGTCTCCTCCTTGGCCTCATCAACAGTAGCGGCACCGTCCTTGGGCTCAATCACCTCCCAAACGCGTTGCGCCTTCATGAGGAACTTTATCCTCGTCGCCCATGCCGTGTAGTTTGTCCTAGTGAGTATCGGGTATCGCAGCGGCAAGGCCGACTCCCTCGACGCCTGCTGCAATACCACCGGAAGATTCACACCATCTCCATTGGCGCCGCCTCCGCTTCCGCTTGCACCACCACTCCCATGTCGCGCCGGTGGGGTGTAGCAACCACTCTCATCGAACGACATCACTCAAGAATCAGCAATATTGGCTCTGATACCAATTGTTAGAGTTGAATCACTCAACTCTATTGGAAATCACTCACTGATATCCCTCTAGGAATTACTCACTAATTTCCTATACAATGTGTTTCTCATAAACACACACAACAAAGCAAAGTGAAAGACTCAAGGGTCACAAGAGCTTAGTGACGCATAAACTTGTGTCGTTTTCTTTTTCTTTTTGTTTATCAAATGCACTAATCCAACACATATATATACAACAGGCACTTCAACCCAAAAAGACCCACTCGCACATAATCTACCTATCTTATTGCTCCACCGAGCATGCACCTGATGACCAAGTGAAATACTCATTTGCATGCACTAACTAATTAACAAACCAAACGTATATGCATGGCTGCATGTTCACCTACATGCAAACTAACAACTTAAACGTGCATATCTATACATGATGCCACTAACTATGCTAACTAACCACTAATCATTATAAGCATGCTCTAGCCTATCAATTTATTCTCTTAAGTAATAAACGTGCAATACATATATGCAACTAGATTAACCCGATTAACCCAACAAAGAACAACCGTACTACAGTACACTAAACTACTGAAGCTGTGAGATGCGCTGCTCACGCCGCGAGCTCGGTCTCGTGTCGTGTCCTGCATCACGAGCAACATGCGATGTCTCTTTGGATCTACAGCTTTCTGAAACATACAAAAACAGGTCTTTGATGGTATTTCATGCTATAGACAGGTTTCTGAAATTCACTTGTCGGTGCCTTTCTTCCTCCAATTCTTCTTCAGACTAGTATAACTCATGCAGCCATTGTTGATTCGTTTAATGTGCTGGAGTGTGCAGTGCACCTTATCTGGCCTCATGGGCAACAGCGGTAATGCTGGACTGCCGATCACCGTCCCTGTTGGCGGCGGCGTTGACGGCAGCGCTGCACGGCGACGGGCGTGCTGAGGCCTGCCGACGCGGCGCTGGGTGGCGGTGCGGCGCAGTTGCTTCGCGGTCGGCGTCGGCGTCGGCGTCACGCACGACGTGCGAGCCGAGCGCCTGTATCAATCTTGGGGCATCGGTCTGTATGATGTGTCCCAGGGGGCAAAAGCATCCACACACATGTGAGCAAAAAAACAAATGAGAAGTAACTTGAGAAATTGAGAATGTGCAATTCCATTATCGCAAATTATCCATGTGTGTTATTTTTAAAATTATATACTGCGAAGTTTAACTTTTATCATATTTGAATCATCTAAATTTAGCCATTTTCAAATTTAATAATTTGTATTTTAAAATTTAAGACACATAAAAACATACAACTCTCCCTCCTCCTAGGACATTTTTTTGCCCGAGTAGGAGAATGCCTGTAAAAAGACCAATAAAGACCCTTGAGGAGTGTTATAAGGGGCTGCCCGTAAAATATATGCAAATAGAAGAAAATAACGTTTTTTTTTGGCTCTTTTACAAGTGGCCCTCTGGCCGATACGTAGACCAAATAATATAATACAAGCAACGGGCAAAAAAAAGGTCATATGGGAGGGCTATATGGGAGCTGCCTGTAAAATAGTAGACGGGCTGGCGGCCGCCCGTTATTAGCGGTCGACGGTCGTCTGCTACGTCGAATATAACACCCTCCTAGAGGGCATTTTTTTAAAAAGACCCTCCCAAAGAGTATTAAGTGTATAGATCTGTAAAACTTGAAAAAAATATATTTTTATAAATATTAAAAATAAAAAATTATACCTTTGTACACATTCACGGTCCGGGAAGGCGATCTAGCCCACGTAAGCACACTGGAGTCGGACCTCAATTCGGACGGTCCACGTGCACAAACTTTCTTGGGCCCACGTGTTCCGAGCCCATTTAAACCTTTTTTTTTCCTTTACTTGTTCGTTGGCCCTAGACCACCTACATGTTTGAGTAGGCTATTGTGGCCCAACATGAGCACTACAAAATTTCTAGATTTTGATATAGGGACTTTATACATAGAAAGTTTACGTAAAATACTTCTCGTCATTGCCTGACTGAAGCAAGAAAAATTGGATGGGAACTCACCCGTCTCCTTTCTCTCTCCCACTCTATCTCCCAAGAGGAGAGAGAGAAGGGAAAGAGAAGGTGGAAAGAGCTGGTGTGGATGCTATGGGTCCCAGGTACATCAAGGAAGGTAAATACGGTCACTCGGATAGAAGATAGGCCGACCCAATATAATTAGGGATAAAGTAGAATTTAGCTTCATATTACCTTGCATGATAAGAAAAGGGATATAATTCTAGTTGTACTCTCGATGTACTGAAAACAAATAACTTAGATCAAATCTGACTGGGTTTCCTACCTTATAACGCTCACCTCTCCGGTATATAAGAAGAGGTAGGGAGCCCCCTAGGGCATCGACACCTAGCAAACAGAATCTCATAGGAGAATACTATGAAAGCAATACACCACAAATGGAGTAGGGTATTACCTCACATCGAGGGCCTGAACTAGTATAATTCCCGTGTTCTTTCGAGTCAATCGAGTTTAGGTCCGATGAATTGCCACATATTCAATATAACCGATATAAAAAATCGACAGTTGGCGTGCCAGTTAAGGGACTCGTCGAGATCATCGTCAACAAGCCTGATGGATCCAACCATTGGAGTCGTCGGCATCGCCTTCTCTCCCAAACAAGCCATCAGCTTCAGGAGCCTCGACTTCATCCTTGACAGCTTCGGCAATCTTACTTTGTCCGACTCGGTTTCAACCCGATCGGGGAGAGATCAAGCTAACATCGCGTTGGTTGGCCTCCTCAACACTATAGCAATCTTCAACAACCTGCTTCGGTGACACCCAAGAACTATGAGTCCTGGGGCAATTCTCTTTCCTAGTGTTCGACTCAGACTCGGCCTCGAGCCGGTCAAAATCAGATCTAGGGGAGACAAGATCATCAATCCCCCACTCGGACTTGCAAACACCGCACCCATCTTTAACTCCATCATGACGCGGCATCTCCAATCCCCTGTACTTTGACTCAGATACGGCCCAGAGCCAGTCGGGTTCAGATCTAGGGAGGTTGGTGTCATCATCACCCCGCTTCAGTATTCGGACTCTGACTTCCAGTCGGAGGGCAGTTCTGGCAGCTTCTCACCTCTACGCGAAGTCTTTATGGCATCCAAAGGGAATACTCCAAGTCAAGATGCACGCCAACTACATGAACAACAACAAGAAGAGTCTTGCCGATTGCGTGAGGAAAAGGAGGAAGAAGACAAATGCCTGCAAGCCGAATGGGACGACCACAACCGCGAGCTGCGTGAACCGGACGGCAAGCACAAAGAGACATCCTCCAAACGAGGGTGGGTGTGGAGGCCATGGGCCCTAGGTACCTCATGAGAAGCATTAGGGCTACTTGGATAGAGGATGGGCCCTAACCTTGTAATTAGGGATACAATAGGACTCGGCATATATTACCTTGTATGACAAGGAAAGGATATAGTCCTAGTCGGGCACGTTGTATTCCTAGAAGGAAATCCCTTGGTCAGAGTCCGACTAGGATTCCTACGCTGTAACCCTGTCCCCCGGTATATAAGGGGAGATAGGGCGCTCCCTGAGGGCAACGGATACAATCTCACCAGAGAAACCTCAAAGACAATACACAACAGCTAGAAGTAGGGTATTACCTCACCTCGAGGGCCTGAACCAGGATAAATCGTTTCGTGTTCCTTTGCAATACATCAAATTTAGGTCTCACGAGTAGCCTTATATTCTTATTGCCAGTGTAAAACATCGATAGTTGGTGCACTAGGTAGGGGCATTAGCGAGATCATCTTCAACAAGCCTGATGGATTCAATTACCGAAGTCGACGGCATCAACTTCTTCCCCGGGCAAACAATCACCTTCGGTAGCCTCGACTTCGTTGCCGACGAATTCGGCAACCTTACCCTGTCTGACTCGGATCCGATTTGATCGGCTAGGGACCAAACCGACTCGGCGCCGATCGGCCTACGCAACGCTGCAATGATCTTTGGCGACATGCTGCAGGGATCTCCAACATACCCGAGTCTAGGGACAACTCTTTCTTTTGGTGTTCGACTCGGACTCGGTCTTGAGCTAGTCGAGATCGGGCTAAGAGAGGAGGAGATCGTCAATCTCCCGTTCAGACTCGGCAATACCACGGATAACTTCAATCAACATCTGACGCGGCAAACCTGATTCCCTGGAATTCAACTCGGATACGGCCCAAAGCCGCTTGAGATTGGATCTAGGGAGGTTGGGGTCATTATTACCCCCCTCAACCATTCCGACTCTGACTCTCAGTCGGATAGCACTTCGGCGAGTTTTTCTCCACCACGTGAAGTCTTTATGGCATCTAAAGGCTCAACTCCCACTCAGGAGGCACACCGACTACACGATTTACAAGAAGAGGAAGCCCGCCGACTACGTGAACAATAGGAGGAAGACGCAAGACACCTTCAGGCCGAGCGCGATGCTCGCAATGACAATCTGCGCAAGGCTGCGTGGACTGCTCAACAGGAAATCCTCCAAACACGAGTCGGCGACCACGACGTTTTCGTAACTCCTCAATAGAACGTTGTGGCTGCTGCAACTCTACTGGATACACTGCAGTTTGGGCCTGATCACCAGACCACTCCGACGATAGCTAGGATAAAAGCCATGATCACTGTTGCTGCATGTCAGCAGTGTCAACAGTTGGGTGACACTCTCATACCGACCAACAGGTCGGCTTCTCCGACGGTAATCTCATCTGCCTCAACGTGACATCGAGTGGCCGGCTCTAGTCAGCCACACACAGATTCATGCCACACGTCACTCGGCAACCACAATAATGACTGACGGCGCTGAAATCAAGATGACCATCGGCACAACCAGGATGTCTGAGGCCGACTACGACGAGATCTCCGGCAAGACATCAACGCACGACGCCGCGAACGCGAGGAAGACGAACATCGCCGACTAGAAGACAAGAATGAGCGCTTCGACCTCCATCATGAGTGATTTCACCGCCGTAGTCAGAGTCAGAGTCCTCATACAGATGAAGGAGTACCAGCCTTCACCCATGAGCTGCAACAAGTCGACTGGCCGTCAAGCTTCAAGCCGACTAAAATTGAAAAATACGACGGAAAGATCAACCCGGAGTCCTGACTCACAGTTTACACTCTGGCGATCCGAGCAATTGGAGGAGATCACAAGGCCATGGCTAACTATCTCGTAGTTTCTCTAGCCGACTCGGTGAGGACGTGGCTAACTGGACTTCCTAAGAGGTCAATTGGCTCCTAGGGAGAACTCCGGGAACATTTCATCGCCAATTTCCAAGGAACGTACGAGAGGCTATCTTCCTTGTACGATCTGTATCAGTGCCATCAAAGGAAGAATGAGTCTCTTTGTAATTTCATCAAGAGGTTTTCTGAGAAGAGGAATTCAATCCCGAAGATCAAGGACGAGGTTGTTATCACCGCCTTCTGAAAGGGAGTCAGAGACACCCCGTTCATTGCCAAGTTTACTCGAAAACCTCCCTCTTCTGTCAAGGCTCTTTTTGACATGGCGAACAAATACGCCGACGCAGTTGCTGAGGCCCTAGACGACAAGGAGCCCCGACAGAAGGACAAAAAAGACAATGACGAGCCAGCACAGAACAAGTCCGGCAACCGTAAGCGCAAGTCGGACAACGTGGTGGCTGCTGTGGAGCGTACTCGACTGCGACCCCCGAGGACAGACGAGTGCCAAAAAGTGATAAACGGGCCATGCCCCTTTCATCCAATGGGCAAGCACGTGGCTAAGCACTGCTTCATGCTCAAAAAGTTTGCTTCCGAGCAGACTTCAACATCTAGCAGCAATAAAGACAAGGACAAGCCAAATCCGGGCGTAGCTGGCAACTACCAAGATCCCCAGGCTGAGCTCAACCTCATCTTTAGAGGGCTGACTACATACGAGTTGAAGAGGAAGCAGAAGATTACAGCACGTGAAGTCAACTCGGTCTCTGCAAACGCCCCCTAGTACTTGCATTGGTTAGAAACGCCAATCATGTTTGACCACGCAGATCACCCCGATTGGGTTACTCATCCAGGACGTTACCCACTCGTTCTAGACCCAGTCATTAGAAGCATTAAATTGAAAAAGGTTCTCATCGATGGAGGAAGCGCTCTCAATATTTTGTTCGCCAAAATGCTCGATGAGATGAATATCCCTCGTTCCGAGCTACGGCCGAGTACAGCGCCCTTCCACAGGGTAATCCCTGGCATGTCTTCCACTCCACTCGGACAAATAACTTTGCCAGTTATTTTTGGCACGCTGGATAATTTCCACACCGAGAATGTGTGCTTCGAGGTTGCCAACTTCCGGACCGCGTAGCACGCATTACTCGGACGGCCAGTACTAGCTAAATTCATGGCAATGCCGCATTATACATACATGATGCTCAAGATGCCAGGACCAGCCGGAGTGCTTTCTCTTCGCAGCGAAGTCAAACAAGCCTTCACCTGTGATAAAGAGAGCTATGAGCTGGCCCAATCTCAAGAAGCGGCAGCCGGGCGCAACAACATCCGACTAGTCGCTACAACAGCAAACGAGGACGATCAAGTTCCGACGAAAAAATAGCCAAGTCAGGAATTTTAGTGGACTCTGAAATAAAAAAGATCCCCCTAGACCCTTCCAACCCCTCCAAAACTGCTCTTGTCGGGACTAGACTTGACCACAAATAGAAAGACGAGCTCATCACCTTCCTCTAGGCAAACAGGGATATATTTGCTTGGAAACCTTCCGACATGCCTGGTGTACCAAGGATGGTGATTGAGCGTTCCATCAATATCAAACTGGACGTCAAGCCAGTCAAACAACGACTACGGCGCTTTGTACAGGACTGCAAAGATGCTATTCGGGAGGAGATAACCAAACTCCTTGCAGCCGGGTTCATCAAAGAGGTCTACCACCCGGATTGGCTGGCAAATCTAGTCTTGATCTAGAGGAAGAACGGTAAATGGTGCATGTGCGTCGACTACACCGGCTTAAACAAGGCGTGCCCCAAAGACCCATTTGGTCTACCCAGAACAGATCAGGTGGTGGATTCAACTTTGGGGTGCGAACTTCTCAGCTTTCTTGACTGTTACTTGGGATATCACCAAATCAACTTGAAGGAGGAGAACTGCCTGAAGACTTCTTTTATCACACCGTTTGGAGCATACTTCTATGTCACTATGCCGTTTGGGTTGAAAAACGCTGGAGCAACGTATCAACGAGCAATTCAGCGGTGTTTACACACTCATCTCGGGCGCAATGTGGAGGCGTATGTCGATGACGTGGTGATCAAGAAAAAATCCAAGGAAAACCTCATCGCCGACTTGGAAGAAACTTTCCAAAGCCTTTGGAGATTCAAGATAAAGTTGAATCTGGAGAAGTGCGTCTTCAGTGTACTGTCCGGAAAGCTACTCGGCTTCATCGTATCACATCAAGGCATCGAGGCCAATCCAGAGAAAATCAACGTTATCATGAACATGGCACCCCTAATAGCCAGAAGGACGTCCAAAAGCTGACAGGCTGCATGGTGGCACTCAGCCAATTCATCTCCTGACTTGGTGAACGGGGCATGCCCTTTTCCAAACTATTGAAGAAAGCGGACAATTTTCAATATACACCCGAAGCCTAGCAAGCCTTCGAAGAGTTCAAAAAATTCCTCACATCACCACTAGTGTTGGCTTCACCCATGCCTAGGAACTACTAATGTTATACCTGGCGGAAACCACTCAGGTAGTCAGCACGGTGCTGGTAGTCAAGCGAGCAGAGCTAGGTCATATACAGAAAATACAAAGGCCAGTCTACTTCATCAGCGAGGTCCTAGCCGACTCCAAGATGAGATATTCTCAAGTCCAGAAGTTGTTCTATGGCCTACTCATCACTGTCCGGAAATTCGTGCACTATTTTCAGTCGCATCAAGTAACTGTTGTCATATCATATCCACTCGGGGACGTCCTACACAACCGCGAGGCCACTAGTAGAATCGCTAAATGGGCGCTCGAGTTGATGGCATTTGACATCATCTTTCAGCCACGGACAATAATCAAGTCTCGAGCTCTAGCCGACTTCATGGCCATGTGGACAGAAGTCCAGACGATTACAAACACGAACAAGCTAGAATACTGGTGTGGACACCCCGGAAGTGCATTATGGAGAGTAATTACTTATGACAACGTGAAATATCTAGATGGATGGGATCTCGAATCAAAACCAAATAAGCGCAGCAACCATACATCCTCATCACAGCCTTGCCATAATATTTACCCATTCATAATACAAATCCAAAGCGCCGAATTCAGAAATAAGGAGATATTTGGAGAGTTGATTCACCAGTCCGAAACGGCGAAGTGTGCCCGTCAAACTACACGAAGGTGGCGACCAAACACGATACACACTTCTGGAGACATGGTCTACGGTTGAATCAATATCCAAGCATCTCATCATTTCTAAACTCATACTCGTGTTCAGCTAGTCCTCAGGAAAGTGACTAACATCACACTTTCATCGCAAGCAATTGATAAACATCACAAATACTCTAAATATGGATAAAAGTGCAGTAGGGTTACATATATTACATAGAGGGTTCACACACCCTAATTCATCACAGAGTAGCACAAAAGATAGCAGTGGAAAATATAAACATAAAGGATAAAAACCAGTGGTGCCATACCAAACCCCACAAGGCAACCGACTGGGGATAGAGCTTAACTCCAACTACACATTATCCTCGTGACCCTCGGCGGGATAATAGTAGACCACATCAACGTCGTCGTTATCCTCACCTAAAAAATAAGCAGCGTGAGTACAAATGGTACTCAGCTAGACTTACACAATATTAGTAGTACAAAGGAGTAATGCTGGTCTCTACATCAAGGAATATGGCTATGTTGATCTGGTTTTGCATAAAGCTAAGTTTATTGAGCAAAATAATAACTTGAAACTATAAGCGTTTGCGAAAGAATAGCAATCTGAAATTTTAGGACAGCAAATGATATGTTCTGAAAAAGAAGTGAAAATGAGCATAATCCCGTGCTCTAACATCAACAATGGGCCACTATTGCCCAAATAAATATGCTACACAAGCATACCATCTTTCATGACTAAAACCAAGTCATATTTAACACCAAGCCTTTCATATAAATCCATCCATCCATGACTATCCTAAGTCATGATATAACCACATAATCCCATAACCACATATCCCAAGTTTGATGCTAACATGACTGAGGAACACATCAAGCGGTCGTCCGTAATCGTGGACACGGCTATTCGAATAGTTCTTACTCTGATCAGAGGTGTACATCTTTACCCACATGATGTGATAGAAGCCAAACGGCTACACTCTAATTTGATCTATACCCGTCGGTACCCACACTCTACACATTGAGTGCGGACTAGAGGTCACAACAAAACCTTTCCCACGCTTAGTGTAGGAGTACGCGTAGGCTATGATAGCAGAAAATAAAATTTTCTACCGCGCACACCAGGACATCATGCGAGAGAGGGATCATGGATCGTTACCACTAGACGCACAGTGCAGCGGAAGAAGGGTTGGAGAAGCCGGCCCAACCACGCGCGCGTCGAGGTAGCAGTGGAAGTAGTCGATCTCCGGCCGATCAACGCCGCAACGAGCAGGGCCTCTACGGGTATCCACACGTCCAGGGCTAGAACGCCGATCGCGAGTGTACTAGCACTCGTAGCGGCTAGGGTTTGGCTCGGAAGGTGGCGGCTGGGGTTTTGCTCGAGGCTAACAAAAAAAATACACACACGTGAAACTCCTTAGCCCCTCGCCTCCCTATATATAGACCTCCTCACTCGGGCCTCGTGGACCGAGGCCCAATAAGAGTCTACTTGGATCTCTATCCGAATCGAGCCCATATTCGAATCACATTCGAATAAGTGTTCCAACCCATTAAGTGTGCGACCCTATAGGTTCACGTATATTTTTGTCGTGACCCAGAAACGCCTTTCTGGTCACCCTGTTAATAGCGGCCTCTAGCAAGGCATATTAGCCCCAAAATATACGTAAAGATCATATCGGCTGAACCTGTAATGTCCTTATGTATAAATCCCTTTGCCTCACGATATCGATTGAGCTCAAGGCGAGACTTGTGTCATCCTCTTAATAGCTCAATCACTCTCTCGATCCTGTGATGGATTACAAACTTGTGATTGACACCTCAATCACCGTAGCATGGCCGTGCACTTCCATAATCCATTACATCGAGGGGCTCAGAGATATCTCTCCCATAAGGAGGGGCAAATTCTATCTTGATCATTCACATCCCACTACATGTTTCATAGCAAACCCGAAGACTACTTTTATGACTACCCAGTTACGGAGTAGTGTTTAGTAGTCCCAAAATAAGCTACTACGTATGTTGGGAACCATGATGATCTCAAGTCTAAGGACTCTACATAAACACTACTTGAGACTAACTGATGACACATGAAATCTCTGCAGTATCTCATGGCGGGTCTATCCAACATATGTTCACTAACATATGTCCATATTATTGATTTGGTATCTCCATACCATGATCCATGAGACATGATCATTAATCAATACATATGCTGATATTAGAATCATATTTGTTCCTCATATGATATATGATCATGAATAATTTAGAAATAGCAACATTTGACATTAAGAGTCTCATGAATAAGTCACATACTCATTAATCAATAATGATGGTGTCTATTTCAAGGAACAAATCAATACATTATAAACATAGTATGTGATATATTTAACATCTCCATGTTGCCTCTAGGGCATATCACTAACACTTAGCTCCAACCACCTAAACCACGTCTGGGGCCCTGACGACTTAGCCCCACACACAGGGTGACTAAGGCGGGCTCACCGTCGCGGGAGGCACCTCCGGCCAAAACCAGGCGCGCTCAAGGCCCTCCAAAGGAAAGACCATCCTCACGACTGACGGACGGGCGTAGATGGCCATAGCCTCCCGTGCTACTTAGTTAAGCCATCCCATTCCCGGCATGTGGAAGTACGTAGGGTGCTTGAATAGACGTCAACATGTTCGGTCCTTAACGACCCAGACGGAGCTACATGCATCGAAGAAACACCATCCCGTCATTGCCCTATCATCCGTCCAAGTCAAACATATTCTTAATTATGAATCAGAAGTTATTCTTTTCAGATTTTAACCCATCCATTCGTATTAAACTAGTTTGGAACCGATTGCTCCATCTATCAGATTTTTCTAAGTCTAGAAATAAGCATGGCTAAGCATTCGATAAAATAAAAGTATCCCAAAGTCCTTAACCAGGGGTGACAAGGTAAAAACATGGGATCAACAACCAAGAAATGGAAATGCATACAAATGGGGCAATATTGACTCTACCCGGTTTCCTATTTTAAAAGAGACCGAAACATGCATATAGATATTGTTTTCGTAAACAAATCAATTTATTGAAGACATAGGTTCAATATGCTTAGATGCTTGCTTTAGATGCTTGCCTTGCTGCTGCGATGGTTCACACTCAACTTCTGGTTCTTGCTCCACATACTCCGAATTGTCTGAATCTACCGATAAAAGCGAATATGCAAATAAGAATCAATTAAATATACATATGCAAAAATGATCAATAAATGCTAAGATAAATACAGTAGGTAGGGCATGTCTTAACAAGATTTTAGGAGAAAGAACCAAGTTATTTGCATCTCTGGATTGGGAGATACAAAAATAACAAGCTAGGAAGGCTGGAAAATGGCAGTTCTGTAAATATTTATACTGTAACCTTAAGTTATTATATTTGACTGACATTTTCTATTAAGATTTCAAGAAGGCATGTATTTTTATATAAAAGAGCATAACCTACTGGTTCTAACAAAGCTGAGTTTACTCAATTTGGATTTATAAACAATTTATTATAAATTTTGGAAGTCCGTATACATTAATGATTATGGAAATACATTTTAGTATATAAAAGTGTTGTAATACTTTACAGAAGTGACAATTATGCCAAAAAGGAGCTTACTGATCCTAGGTTTGAGAAAATTTGAAATTAGAACAAATTTATCAGTTTTATACATAATTCATGCAATAATTAACATAGGTATATTAGTAGTATGAATTTTAGGGGTTATTTTCTCTACTGTGTGTGCTACTTTTTATTTTACAGAAATAAAGTACATATTTTTATGAATCTAACAAAATTTGGTTCACTCAAAAAGGAGTTAAAATGAAATAGTTATGGATTTACAAAGTTTAACCATTTTTTTGTTGGAAAAATATTTCCCTTAATCATTTTTCTAATTCTTCTTCTTTTCTTATTTCCCTTCCAGCCCGGGCCCACCTGTTGGCGGTACAAAACAGAGGAGGCACGGGGCTGGCTTGCCGCCGGCTCTGCTGGCCGGCACCCGCGGCGAATGGCGGCTCGGTTGAAGTCGCGGCCAAAAAGGAAAACATAGCTGAGATCCCGGCGAACCTAACAGTGCTCGCGAATTCACCGGTGATGGACAGTAGCTCGCCGATGGCGAGCTCGAGCGGCGGATGCTCTCGGGTGCGTGGTGCATGCGGCCTTGCAGCTATGGCTTCATTAGGGAGAGGCATGCAGAAGCATCAGAGGGTTCCTAGGAAGCTCACCGAATGGTTGGTCACAGCTGGGAAAGTCCGGCAAGGTCAGACCAGCACCGGCGGCGGTGGATTGATCCGGCGGCGACGGTGGTACAGCGGGCGGCTGGATCTGAGGCATGCGGGGCCAAGCTATCAATTTCAGGAGGTGGAGCATCCCTTAAGAGTGCTGTGGCCGCAGGTAATCGAAAAGGAACTCACTGGTTGAGAAGGAACGGCCGTGGTGGAGCTCGGCTGGAGATGAGGAAGACGGCGGCCGATCTCCTTCCTCGCTGCACCGAATTGGGGGATTCTTGGGGCGTCCTGCTCCTGGTGCTGAGGCGGCACTAGTGGCGTAGCTACTCGGTCGGACTTGCTCCGAGGCGGCCGGAACGGCAAGGATGTCGAGGCGGCGCTCTCTGAACCTGAAGGTGAGGACGACGGCGGCTTCGGCCGGCAATTCCTAGGGCAGCCGAGTACAAAAATGGAACTATTAATACTTGTAGATCACGTTCCCGGGGTTGAGAGAGAATGGAGCTCACCGGAGCTAGCTCGGGCTCGATCGAACAGTCTCGGCAGTGAGGAAGATGAGCTTGCCACCGGTGATCCTTGGAGGTTTTCTGGGTTTTCTCGATGGGAACGTGGAGAGGAAGAAAAGGAGAGATGGCTGGCGAAGTTTGAGGCGAAAATGGCCGAGGTTTCTCAGAGCTGTGCTGTCCAGGGCTGCTTGTATACTGTGAGAGAGAGGAAGAAGGAGGCAATGACACGTCTGGCATGCAGATTGAGGTGGCTCCAGTTCTACAGTGCCCAGGGTGGGTCCCACATGTAGGGCAACAATATTCTACACACTTTTGGCTAGGTTGTGACTATGTTTAGTGGGTCCGTGTAGTGGAAACCTATGGAGAGGAGAGAGGTGTGGGTGGATTTCTTGGTGAAACACACTGTCCAAAGAAGATCTGAGGCTTACAGGTGGGCCAGGTCTTGTGGGGTCCACCTGAAAGTGAGAAATGAGAGGAGAATTCTCTAGAGACTAAGTGTGGGAAGCTGTATGAACAGCTGTCTTGCAGCTGTGATTTCAGTAGGTTACTAAGGGATATAAATTATGGAAAAATTATTGGAGGTAGAGAAAGATGTGTTTATCCTGCTGAACAAATTTCAGGGTTAGAAGTGGCCTGGTTAATCTTTGGTGAAATTGCAAAGTAGGCATAATGATCCAGTTTTTCTGCAGTGTAATTTATGTCCCTAGGGCTTTGCTCTTATTATTTTATGTAATTTCTTTGGGAATTAAACTGAGCCAAAATTACTGATGGTAGGGTTCTTGTTGACACACCTGTTGGTAGAATTGCACTGCCTAATTAATCTTCATTTTAATTTGGTGAATTTTAGAAGTATACCCATTCATTTTTAGCTAGATCCCTAGTCTAGCTGATTTGAGGGATTTTATTGAAGTTCTTGCTGAAGTGATAAAATCATGTAAAATTTACAGTGGATTAATTATGTGGGATAGTGTTTACAGAAATTTTTCCATGATTTTATGTTTGTCCAATCATTTTTAGAAATTCCTTAGGCTATACAAATGTATATGCATCCTATTATGAAAATGCACTTTTTAGTATTGTTTTGTTTTTGCCGATTTAGGGTTTAATTATTGCAAAATTTAACTTGCATGAAGCGATAATGCAAAAGTTTGAAAAGTGCACTCTAATGATAGTAGGGCATAACACTAATTACCTGAAATTAAATCTAGGGCTGTGACAACTGGATGATGTACTTGGACGGTTTTCTACGGATCGGCGGTGCAGGGGCTGGCGTCGTGCTGACATCACCCACCGGGGAAAACTGAAGTACGTTTTACAGATTCACTTTCTGGTTTCCCACAATATTGCCGAGTACGAGGCACTCATCCATGGGCTCCGCATTGCCATATCACTCGGCATCCGCCGATTGGTCGTACGTGGGAATTCTCAACTCGTGGTCAACCAAGTCATGAAAGATTGGACATGTCAACGTTTCTGTTACCCCACAATAGAACGTTGTGGCCGTAGCAACACTACTGGATACCCTGCAGCTGGGACCCGATCACCAAGCAACAACAACGATTTATAGAATCAAGGTCATGATAACTACTGCAGCAGTATAGTAGCGCCAAGAGACTGTAGATACCTTGGTCCTCTCAAGCAAAACAACTTCCGACACTACAACTTCATCAACCGCGGCCAGACGCTGAGCAACGGTTTACAACCAAAGGTAGTAGGAGTCTCTCCGTGGATCACAAGACAATGATGAAGATCGCCAGCAACACCACAATGACTACGGACGCTGCGACAACCGTGACGTCCGAGACCGACTACGTTATGATCTCCGTCAAGACATCAACGCTCGTTGACGTGAACAGGAGGAGGATGAATACCGCTGACTGGAAGACAAACATGAGCGCCTTGGCCTCCACCACGATTGATTCCACCATCATAATCGAAGTCAGAGCCCATGTCATGGAGGCCACCTAGATGGAGTTGCTGCTTTCACACACGAGCTACGCCAAGTTGAATGGCTGTCGGGTTTCAAACCGACTAGCATTGACAAGTACGATGGCAAGATCGACCTAGAATCCTAGTTGACAGCTTACATCCTGACAATCTGAGCAGCTGGAGGCGACCACAAGGCGATGGCTAATTATCTTCCTGTCGCTCTAGCCGACTTAGCACGGACATGTTTAACGGGGCTTCCAAGAGGGTCAATAGATTCATAGGGAGAACTCCGTGAGCGGTTCGTGGCTAACTTCTAGGGCACCTATGAGAGGCCAGGATCCGAGTTTGACTTGTACCAGTGTCACCAGAGAAAGAACGAGTACCTTCGAGACTTAATCAAGCGCTTTTCCGAGAAGAGGAATACCATCGCCAAGATCAAAGATAAGACGGCCATTGCTGCCTTCTGCAAGGGAGTCAAAGACACACCATTCATCACCAAATTTACTCAGAAGTCGCCCAACTCCATCAAAGCTCTCTTTGAGATGGTCAACAAGTATGCTGCCTCAGCTGATACCATCGATGAGGCACTCGAAGACAAGCCCCGATAGAAAGACCGACGCGAGATGGACGATGCGGGACCATCCAAGACCAGGACGCAAGCGAAAATCAGACGACCTCGTCACCACAGTTGACTGCAACCGTCCACGAGTTCCCAAGGCGGACGACTACCAAAAGGTCATGAACGGCCCATGTCCTTTCCATCCAAAAGGGAAGCATTCGGCCAAGAATTGCTTCATGCTCAAGAAGTTCTTCACGGAGCAGACGTCAACATCTGGCGAAGCCAAGAACAAGGACAAGCCGGACTCGGGCCCAACAGGAGACTATCAAAACTCCCATGCTAAGCTCAACCACATCTCTGGAGGGTTGTCGGTGCACGAGTCCAAACTAAAACAGAAGCTAACTGTACGTGAAGTCAATACCGTCTATGGTGGTCTGAGGTTGCCATCATGTTCGACCGCATGGATCATCCGACCGAGTGGCTCATCTAGGGCACTATCCACTCGTCTTGGATCCAATCATCAAAAACATCAAGTTGAATAAGGTTCTGATCGATGGCGGGAGCGCTCTCAACATTTTGAACTACGGTCGTGTACAACTCCCTTCCACGGGGTAATCCCCGGCCTCTCTTTAACACCACTCGGCCAAATCACCTTGCTGGTCACCTTTGGCACACGGGATAATTTTTGTACGGAGAACATCTATTTTGAGGTTGCCAATTTCGAGACAGCCTACCATGCCATACTCGGGTGGCCGGCACTCGCCAAGTTCATAGCGGTTCCCCATTATACCTATATGATGCTCAAGATGCCAGAGCCAGCAGGAGTACTCTCCCTACGTAACGATGTTAAGCAAGCCTTCACTTGCGATAAGGAGAGCTGTAAGCTGATACAATCACAAGAGGCCACAGTCGGAAGAACCAATATTCGACTCTTGGCATCAACTTTCTAGGAGCACGAGAAAGTTCTAGCTAAAAAGGCGGCCAAGCCAGGAATTTTAGTGGACAAGGACAACTGTCGATGTTTTATTCGTTGAGCTCCGTATTGCCATATCATTTGGTATCCTATGGTTGTCCCAGGCACTTATCCATGGGCTCCGTATTGCCATATCGCTCAGTATTTGATGATTGGTGGTTTGCAGGGATTCATAACTCGTGGTGAACTAAGTCATGAAAAACTGGTCCTGCTTGGACGACAACATGACGACATATTGCTAGGAGGTACGCAAGCTGGAGAACAAGTTTGACGTACTAAAGATTACTCACGTTCTACGCCAATATAATGAAGCTACGGACGAGTTAGCCAACATGAGATCCAAGCATGAAATGGTCTCGATTAGTGTATTTGTTGAGCAATTACTAGAGCCATCAGTCAAGAGGAAGCCAGACCCTGTGTGGTTAGGGGCTGACCCTGTGTCCATGGAGGTCGTCATTGTTTCCCAAGATTGGTGGGCCCCAATTATCCGATTCTTACTAGAGGACAAGCTCTCTGAAGACCACAACAAGGCTGGGCAAGTCAAGTGCTAGAGCAAGAGCTTTATTGTAGTCGGAGACAACCTATATCGTCGAAGTGCATCCAGAGTTCTCATGCGATGCGTCATACCTGAGGAGGGCAAGCAGATTCTGCAATTGATCAACTTGGGCATCTATGGCAACCATGCTGCATTAAGGAAGTTAGTCGGAAAGGCTTACAGACAAGGATTCTTCTGGCCGACTGCGGTTACCGACGCTAAAGACCTGGTTCGGACATGCGACGGGTGCCAACTTTTCACTCGGCAAACACATATCCCAGCTCAAGAGTTGCAAACAATTTCGATATCGTGGTCCTTTGCAGTCTGGGGGCTTGACATGGCCGGGCCGTTCAAGAAAACACTAGGAGGGTTCACACATATTTTCATCGCTGTGGACAAGTTTACAAAGTGGATTGAGGCAAAACCCGTTGCTACCATTACTGCGGCTAGGGCAAAAGGCTTCATATGAAGTATCATATACTCCCTCCGTCCCATAATATAAGGGATTATACTATTATTGGCCAAATTAAGGTTGCAACCAAAAGACGCATATACCCCTAACAAGGTGGTAGGTGGAGAATAAAGTAGTACAAAAGGTGGTAGGTGGAGAATGAACTAGTCCAAAATTTAGTAGATGGAGAATAAACTAGGTGTGGAGGCCATGGGCCCCGGGTACCTCATTACTAGTACATGGGCCACTCGGATAGAGGATGGGCCGAACCATGTAATTAGAGATAAGATAGCATCCGGCAGGCTTTGCCTTGTATAATAAGGAAACATAGTCTTAGTCGGATAGGACTCTATCTCTAAGGAGGAAATCCCTTGGCCGTATCCGGCTGGGATCCTTATCATGTATCCATGTCCCCTAGTATATAAAGGGAGGCAGGGCGCCCTTCAGGGCAAAGACAACAAGATCACCGATCATCAAACACCTCAGAGGAATAACACCTCAACTGGACGTAGGGTATTACCTCACATCGAGGGCCTGAACCGGTATAAACCTTCTGTGTTCCTCTGCAATCCACCGAATTCATCTTCGCCGAGTAGCCCTATAGTTTTATTGCCGGTGCAAAGCATCGACAGTTGGCACACCAGGTAGGGGCTCCGGCGAATTCCTCATCAGAAGATTCGATGGATTCAATCAACAAAGTCAAGAGCAACAAGTTCCCCCCCGGAGATGCAATTACCTTCGGGAGCTTAGACTTCATTGCCGATCAACTCGGCAATCTCACCTTGGCTGGGGCAGATCCAATCTTGCCAGCCGAGGAACTAGCTGACATTGCGCCAGTCGGCTCACAGGACGTCGCGATCTCCTTCTCCAACTTACTACGGCAGTCCTTCACATCGCCAAGCATCGAGACAACCCTCTCCTTCGGCGTCCGACTTGCGCTAGGCCTTGAGCCAGCCCGGGTTGGGCCAAGAAGGGGAGAGGTCGTCAATCTCCCTCACAGCTCCGGCGACGCTGCGCATCTATATCCCGCGCAGCAGACCCGATCTCCAGCAATTCAGTTTGGACATGGCCAAGCGCCGTTTCAGATTGGATCTAGAGAGGTCGGAGTCGTTCTTACTTCGATAAACTATTCGGAGTCCGACACCAAGTCGGATAGCGGTTCGAACGCTAGTTCGGACTCTAATTCGGCAAGCTTCCTCCTCTCCCGAGAGATCTTCATGGCTTCAACACCACCTTCCGAGGTACGCTGACTACAAGAGGAGCAACAGGAGGAGGCGCACCGACTACGACAAGAGGAGGCCAACCGCGAGGCCCGCAATGACGAGCTACGCCAGGCTGGGCGAGTCGCCCAGCAACAGATCCTCCAAACCCAAATTGGCGACCATGACGTCTTCGTCACACCACAACAGAACGTTGTGGCTGCAGCAACTCTGCTGGATACACTCCAGCTCGGACCTGATCACCAGGCCACCCCGACTATCGCCAAGATCAAGGCGATGATCATAGCTGCTGCCTGTCAGCAGCAACAGCAGTCGGGCGACACAGTTATACCGACCAACCGGTCGGGTTCTCCGGCGGCAAACTCATTTGCATCAACACGACGCTGGGCGGCCGACTCCAGTCGGCAACACGAAGAATCCCGGCAAACAACGCTCGGCAACACCAACAATGACAACCGGCGGCGTCGCCAGTACGATAGCCGACCCAATCAAGACCTCCGAGTGCGACTGCACCGCGACCTTCGCCACACCTTAAACGCTCGACGTGAAGAACGCGAAGAAGATGAACGCCGCCGACTGGAGGACGAAAACGAGCGCTTCGGTCTCCACCACGAGCGGCTGCACCGCCAAGATCGGAGTCGGAGCCCTCACGAAGATGAAGGCATCCCAGTCTTCACTTGGGAGCTACAGGACGTCTTTTGGCCGATTGGCTTTAAGCCCACCGGGATTGAAAAGTATGATGGCAAGACAAACCCCGAGTCCTGGCTCACCGTTTACACCCTAGCAGTTCGAGCTGCTGGGGGCGATAGTAGAGTCATGGCTAACTACCTCCCAGTCGCGCTAGCCGACTCGGCGAGGACATGGCTGACAGGCCTCCCGAGGTGGTCGATCGGTTCCTGGAGACAACTCAAGGAGCGGTTCATCGCTAATTTCTAGGGGACCTACGACAGACCCGCTTCGGAGCATGATCTTTATCAGCTGCACCAGAAGAAAAATGAGTCTTTGCGCGAATTCATCAAAAGGTTTTCCGAGAAGCGCAACCAAATTCCAACTGTCAAAGACGAGGCCGTCATCGCCGCCTTTCGCAAGGGGGTAAAAGACGCCCCGCTTATCGCAAAATTCACTCGGAAGCCACCATCCACTGTCCGGGCGCTCTTCGACATGGCCAACAAATACGCCGACTCGGCCGAGGCGGTCGCTAAGGCCCTCGACGAGAAGAAGGAGCCCTGACAGAAAGACCAGAAGGCGAAAGCCGACAATGAGCCGTCTCAAAATAAGTCTGGCAGCCGCAAGCGAAAGTCGGACAACGAGGTGGCCAACATGGAGCGCAGTCGGTCGTGGCCCCAGCGGAACAACGACTACCAGAAAGTCATGTGTGGGCCATGCCCCTTTCACCCCAAGGGCAAGCACGCGGCCAAAGACTGCTACATGCTCAAGAAGTTTGCCTTCGAGCAGGCTTCATCGTCTGGCGCCGACAAGGACAAAGATAGGCCAGACTCGGGTCCGGCTGATGATTTCCAAGATCCTCAAGCCGAGCTCAACCATATCTTCGGGGGGCCACTCGCGTACGAGTCCAAGCGCAAACAGAAGCTTTCAGCGCGTGACATCAACACGGTCTCCACGGCGGACACCCCCCAATACCTGCGCTGGTTAGAGATGGCCATCACCTTCAATCGCGCAGATCACCTAGATCGGGTTTTCCACCCGGGACGCTATCCACTCGTCTTGGACCCGGTCATCAGAAACATCAGGCTGAAGAAAACCCTCATCGACGGAGGCAGCACGCTCAATATCTTGTTCGCCAAGACTTTGGACGAGATGAAGATTCCTCGTTTAGAACTACGGTCGAGCACTGCGCCCTTCCATGGGATAATTCCCGACTTGTCATCAACTCCACTCGGGCAGATAACCTTGCCGGTAACCTTCGGCACGCGGGATAATTTCCGCACGGAAAACGTCTGCTTCGAGGTCGCCGACTTTGAGACCGCGTACCACGCGATACTCGAACGACCGGCACTCGCCAAATTTATGGCGATACCGCACTATACATACATGGTGCTAAGATGCCTGGGCCAGCAGGAGTCCTCTCCCTTCGCAATGACATCAAGCAAGCCTTCACCTGCGACAAGGAGAGCTGTGAACTGGCTCAATCACAAGAGGCGGCAGTCAGGCGCGATAGCATTCGGCAAGCCGTCACAACAGAAGTCGAGCAAGATCAAGTTCCGGCAAAAAAAGCAGCGAAGTCGGGAATTTCAGTGGATTCTGACACGAAGAAGATCCCCCTGGACCCTTCCGACCCCTCCAAGACTGCTCTAGTTGGGACCGGACTCGACCCCAAATAGGAAGATGCACTCGTCACCTTCCTCCAAGCCAACAAGGATATCTTCGCGTGGAAACCGTCCGACATGCCGGGCGTACCAAGGGAGGTGATCGAGCACGCCCTAAACGTGAAGACAGACGCTAAGCCAGTCAAGCAACGGCTACGGTGCTTTGCTCAAGACCGCAAGGATGCTATTCGGGAGGAGCTTACCAAGCTCCTCGCAACCGGGTTCATCAAAGAGGTCTATCACTCGGATTGGCTGGCAAACCCAGTTCTGGTCCAGAAGAAAAACGGTAAATGGCGCATGTGCATCGACTACACCGATCTCAACAAGGCGTGCCCCAAGGACCCATTTGGTCTTCCCAGGATAGATCAGGTGGTTGACTCCACGGCCGGGTGCGACCTACTCAGCTTTCTCGACTGCTACTCGGGATACCATCAAATCAGCCTGAGGGAGGAAGACTGCTTGAAGACATCTTTCATCACGCCGTTTGGAGCGTATTGCTATATCACAATGCTGTTTGGTCTGAAGAACGCGGGCGCAACCTATCAACGGGCTATTCAGCGGTATCTGCACACTCAGATCGGGCGCAACGTGGAAGCCTACGTCGACAACGTGGTGATCAAGACCAAGTCCAAAGAAGACCTCATCGCTGACTTGGAAGAAACCTTCCAAAACCTTCGAAGATTCAAGATGAAGTTGAACCCGGAAAAATACGCCTTCGGTGTGCCATCCGAAAAGTTACTCGGCTTCATCGTCTCGCATCGCGGCATTGAGGCCAACCTGGAGAAAGTCAACGCCATCAGGAACATGGCACCCCCGACTAACCTCAAAGACGTCCAGAAGCTGACAAGCTGCATGGCGGCACTCAGCCGGTTTATTTCCCGACTGGGCAAGCGGGGCATGCCCTTCTTCAAGTTACTCAAAAAGGCAGACAATTTCCAATGGACTCCGGAAGCCCAACAAGCCTTCGAAGACTTCAAACAATTCCTCACATCACCCCCCGTGTTGGCGTCACCTCTGCCCTAGGAACCGCTAATGCTATATCTGGCGGCAACAACACAGGTAGTCAGCACGGTGCTGGTGGTCGAGCGATCCGAACAGGGTCATATTCAAAACATACAACGGCCAGTCTACTTTGTCAGCGAGGTCCTTACTGACTCAAAGACGAGATATCCGCAGGTCCAGAAGCTGCTATATGGCCTACTCATCACAGTCTGGAAGCTGGTGCATTACTTTCAAGCACACCAAGTCACGGTGGTCACAGCATTTCCACTCGGGGATGTCCTTCATAATCGCGAGGCCACCAGCTGAATCGCTAAATGGGCACTCGAGTTGATGGCGTTCGACATCACATTTCAACCACGGACAGCAATTAAATCTCAAGCTCTAGCCGACTTCGTGGCCGAGTGGACAGAAGTTCAACTCCCAACACCAACAGCAAAGCTAGAGTACTGGACAATGTACTTCAACGGTTCTCTGCGGATCGGCGGCGCCAGGGCCGGAGTCATATTGACGTCTCCCACTGGCGAAAAACTGTAGTACGTCCTACAAATCTACTTCCCGGCTTCCCACAACGTCGCCGAGTACGAGGCTCTTGTTCACGGGCTCCGCATCGCCATATCACTCGACATACGTCGACTGGTTGTGCGCGGGGATTCTCAACTCGTGGTCAACCAAGTCATGAAAGACTGGACCTGTCTCGACGACACCATGGTGGCATACTATCAGGAGGTCCGCAAGCTAGAAAACAAGTTCGACGGGCTAGAAATCACACACGTCTTGCGTCAATACAACAACGCGGCAGACGAGCTGGCAAACATGGGATCCAAGCGAGAAGCAGTCTCGACTGGAATATCTGTCGAGCAACTTATGGAGCCATCAGTCAAGAAGAAACCGGCACCGGAGCAGTCGGGAGGCGAGCCTACCCCGGCTACAGACGAGGTGCTGCACATATGTCAAGACTAGAGGACTCCTGTTGTCAAATTTCTCCTGGACGATGAACTCCCAGAAGATCGCAGTCAAGCCGAGCAGATCAAACGTCGAAGCAAAAGCTTCCTACTAGTCGGAGAAGACCTGTATCGAAGGAGCGCATCCGGTGTCCTCATGCGCTGTGTCACCACCGAGGAGGGCAAGCAGATCCTGCATTCGATCCACTCGGGCATATGTGGCAACCACGCCGCATCCAGGACGTTAGTCGGAAAGGCTTACCGGCAGGGATTTTTCTGGCCCACAGCTGTAACAGACGCCAAGGACATCGTTCGCAAGTGCGAGGGTTGCCAGTTCTACGCAAGACAAACAAATCTCCCAGCCCAGGAACTCCAAACTATCCCCATTTCCTGGCCATTCGCAGTATGGGGGCTCGACATGGTCGGGCCGTTCAAGAAAGCACCAGGAGGGTTCACACATTTATTTGTCGCGGTGGATAAATTCACCAAGTGGATTGAGGCTAAACCCGTTGCAACAATTACAGCGGCAAGAGCAAAGGACTTCATCATGAGTATACTATACCGGTTCGGGGTCCCTAACCGCATCATCACCGACAACGGTACTCAGTTCGCGGTCGGTGTATTCCAAGACTTCTGCGATGATTTCGGCATCAAGATCTGCTACGCATCTGTGGCACACCCACAGAGCAACGGGCAGGTCGAACGAGCCAACGGTATGGTCTTACAAGGCATCAAGGCCAGGATATTCGACCGACTACAACCATATGCGGGCCGGTGGGTACAAGAACTCCCATCCGTTCTCTGGTCTCTCAGGACCACGATTAGTCGGGCAACAGGGCAATCCCCTTTCTTTCTGGTCTGCGGTGCCGAGGCTATGCTACCCACAGAGTTACAGTTCGGCTCTCCGCGAGTCCGGGCTTACTCAGAGGATGACTCCGACAATACCCAACTGGTCGAGTTAGATCAGCTGGAAGAAGCAAGAGACACCGCAACAATCCAGTCGGCAAGGTATCTTTAAGGCCTATGTCACTACCACAATCGCAATGTCCGTGGCTGTGCCTTTTTGGTCGGGGATCTCGTTCTGAGGAAAATACAAACCACCAAAGACAGGCATAAATTATCCCCAATCTGGGAAGGGCCGTTCATTATAGCCGAGGTCACGCGGCCAGGCGCCTACCGACTGAAGACCAAAGACGGCGTTCTCATCAGCAACTCATGGAACATAGAACAGCTACGTCCTTTCTATACCTGAGTTCTATAATTTTCATATGTACAGTTCTTCTGACTCACTACGACACTTGCATCAACCGAGTAGTGAGTCGGGGGCAGCATGTCTATATGTGTTCTGTCAATAACATACGAGCTTATCTTACTTCGGTTATGAAGCCTTACTACGACTGTCACGTTTGCCCGAGTACAGCTTCTTACTTTGAACGTTTTTATTAAGTTCTGACAGACTAACTCGGTGCATACTACACGGTCGAGTAAAGCTAATGACGACTGAGTAATGAGCTTGGCAGCACTACACACATATTTACACATACTTGATTACAAAAAGTTTATATACACCGACTACATAACATGTTGCCCTTACAGACCCAGATCTCGGGTAATTATTTCAGCAGTCGGCTTCGCCCGGGCAATCAGCTCCAGCGCCTCCTCGGGCATCGTCTCTTCAGCAAACCCCTCCCCGATGGCTTCAATATCTTCCCTTGGGTAGATGGACTTAGTCATCGCCAGGGTCTGGGCCACGCCGGCTACAACATGCTCATCCGAGTACTTTTTCAAGGCACTCGGCGCATCCTCGAGACGCGCCTCTATCTGGGGGATTCTGCTGCAACTGGTCCCCACAGGGTGGGGATCTATGAGGTCAAGGAGCCCTTTCACGGACCCGACGAGGGCCTCCCGTGACTCCCTGATCACTCTTATCTCCTCTGTGTAGAACCGATACTGGGCTTGGACATTGGCTCTCATGTCTTCCCAGGTCCGCCGGCAAGTAAACTTGTTAGATTCGGCTACAGACGGAACGACTAATGAATTGGCTAAGATCACAGTCGGGTTGAGGACTTACTTTCGTAGTCGGCCTCCCACCCGGCCACGGTCTTCTCTAGTTCAGCTTTTTCCTTACCGAGCTTGACGATGGCCTCCTTCAACTCGGCCTTTTCACGGTCAAGCTCAGTGTTGGCCTTTGTCAGGTCGGCCTTGACTTTCTCAAGCTCGGCCCTGGCTTCTTCGGCCTCCTTCAGCTGCGATTCCCTCTCTGTCCGAGTCTTCAACTCCCCTTCGAGGGCTGCACCTCAGATTAGCCAAGAGCTCAACTGTGCGGTCATGACATAACTGGGCAGTCGGGAACAACGCAGCTGGATGAATACATCAACGGTTCGGTTGGGAAGATAAATTTGGGGATCTTACCTCTGACCTTTCCGGCTAGGGCCCATGTCTTCGCCCTGAGTTGGTTGGTGTCGCTCTTCAGCCAGGCCTCCCTCCCCGCATGACGCTCCACCATCTTGGCCTTCAATGCCCGGAGCTGCTCCAATTCTGCAAGGTGGGGAGCCACCTCGACCAAGATTTCTGTCATCGCCTCATTGCGGTCGACAAGCTTCTGCTCAGGATCAAAGACAAATCAAGGACGGAATCGGACGTCAAAACAAGAAGATTGCCAAGACTCTACCACAAGAGCCATACCGCAGCTCCCTTGGACCCGCTGATAGCGGCACGGAGCAAACTTTCGCGCTCTCTCCTCGCAACGACTTCATCAAGCCTGAAGCTCTTCACTGACCCATCGGGAGCTGTCCATGTGAATGTCCGGGGCATCACACGTGGAGGAGCTTCGATCCGAGGAAGGTGTGGGATCTCCGGCGGCGGCGACGACCACAATGGCGATGGGGTCCTGGCCTCAGCACCGCCGTCCCCCACGACCTTGGGGACCGGCTCGGGGGCTTCGGCCGCGGCCTCCGCAACCGGCGACGCTTCAGGGACTGGGGCCTTAGCCTCAGCAGCCGCCTCTTGGTCGGGTGGCGGCAGCGATCCTACAGTCGGGACCACCTCGGTCTCCGCGACCGGGCTGGCCACCGGCTCAGCAAGTGTGTTCGCGGCCACCGACTCGACTGGGGCAGGCTCGTCAAGGGGAGTGGTCGGATTGATCTCCTTGAGATCGATATCGGCCTGCTTCCTGCACGACGAAACAATACATCAAGACACTACTTCAAACGTACAAGAATTTTAGAAGACCTGGGGCAGCACACCTCTTGGAGAACTTTAGCTTCTTGCCGGGCGACCTGGTCCCCGGCGGGGCGCTAGCTCCGGCAGTCGGCCCGGTCGGCATCACAATCGGCGGTGGCACATCAGCTTGAGTCGGCTCCGATTCCGGCGTGGTCAGCTTGGGCGCCTCCGCCCCTGGCGGCGTCTGCTCTAGCCGGCCCCTTGGTGGCGCTGCGGCAGGGCTCGACAACGTCGGGCTCAAACCCGCAGGTCTCAACCTGGGACTTGATCGCCTGGGCGCCGCGGTGACGGCGTCCTTTATTTTCAGGCTTCCAGCCACGGCGCACGCCGTCGTGGCCCCCTCGCCCCGATACAAAATTGGCTTCTTCCCCTCTCTCTTGGAGTCGGGTTGGGCGGCAGAGGGACTCCTCGGCCTCTTCTTCGACGCGACGGCCGACAATGGACGGGAGTCTTCATCAAACTCCACGCACCACTACAAGAAATTCAATGAGATGCATCACATATTGCCGGGGACTTAGACATCCGAGTCCGCAGGCATGCGCTACGAAGGAAAGATGGATGTTACCTTGGACCGGGGCCAGCTGCGCCTGTAAGACGCAATGCATCTCTTCTTGTCTTCGGTTTCAATTACCCCGCAAGAGAAGTATCCGAACAGGGTCTCCGTCACCTTCTGCTCATTGGCCGACTCCCGGCTGACTCGGTCAGGGTCATCTCTTCCCTGGTAGTCCCAGCCAAATGCGCTCCTCAGCTTTAGGGGCTGGAAGCGCCGAGTCAGGAACCGCCTGGCCACCCAGGGACCAGTCAGACCGGCCTTCTTGAAATTATCCAGCTTCGTCAGCAGCTGGTGCACTTGACCCATCTCTTCATAGGTCGGGTCCGCCGACCAGTTCGGCAAAACTACCGGCGGCGAGCCGGTGAATGGCCGCAAGGAGGGAGCCAGATCTGCACAATAGAACCACTCCTTGTGCTAGCCCTTCAAGGAGGATTTCAAGGGAAGATCAAGATATGACTTTTTCCTATCACTCCTCAATTGAAGACCAGCCCCCCCAATTACGTTGATGTTATTTTTGGAGGGCTGGGGTTTAATGTGGAACAAATGTCTAAAGAAGTTGAAATGGGGTTCCACACCCAAATAGCACTCGCACAGAGTAACAAAGATGGAGATCTGAAGAATCGAGTTGGGATTCAAATGCACCAACTCTAGCTTATAGAAGTCAAGGATGCGGCGGAAGAAATCGGAAGACGGAAGGCATAAGCCTCGATCGAAAAAAGAGGCAAAAACTACCGTTTCACCGGGTCGGGGATTTGGGCTTGACTCGTCCCTGGCCGACCGCCAATGAATCACCTCTTGGCTGGGCAATTTTAGTTCGCTCTCCAACCGCTTCAGCTTCACCGAGCCGCAATCTGAAATCAGCCAAGAACTCCCCGGCGCACCCGCAAGATCCGAAGCCTTCGGCATGACTGGAGGTGGTGAGATTTGGGGAAAAGCAAATCGGGGGCTTGGAACAAACGAAGAGGATTGGAATCGCCCGAGTTCGGGTGGGGAATGGCAGCAGCTAACCCTAGCTGGGCGGGAGGCAAAAAGTTGGGTGCGAAGGAGGAAGATGAAGCGATTGGACGATGTGGGGAAGATGAAGAAATCTTTTTCTCTCTCCCCGGTTTTATAGAGCCGATGCCGACTAGGTGGGCTTGGGCCTGCACAGTCAGCACTGGGCCATCAACATATGAGTTCTTACAGTAGCATGCTCCATGTGGGCCGTCCACAGGCTAAGTTGAAATTATAGCGCTGGTGCTACTAACAGGAGCCGATGAGGTAAACAAATATGCTTCATGAGAGCCTTATTGCTAAACATATATGTTTGGGTATTTGTTTTCTCCACCAGGTCTCGAGGATATATCCTTACAAGGATCACAAGCTGGTCTTCATTAAAATTGGAGATGCAGGTATCTTTCTCGGCTGCACCTGACCACGCCGTGGATTTATTTTCATACAGTGGTACTTGGCCTACATGCGTGGCCATCAGTTGCCATGAGCAATATTTTACCCGCTGATATGATGCGGAAAAGTCTAACTTTCGGGTAGTGCACTACTCGGGAGAGACTATAAATATCTTTTCCCGCTGACATGATGCGGAGGAGTCTAACTTCTGAGTGGGACGCCACTCGGAAAAGACTATAAACCCCCTTTTTCCAGCTGACATGACGCTGAAGAGTCTCATATACGAGTAGCATCCTACTCGGCAAGACTATAAATACATATTCCGACTGACATGAAGTCGAAGAGTCCTACATACGAGTAGTCTCCTACTCGGCAAGACTATAAAGTTTATTCCGGTCGACATGATACCGAAGAGTCTCATATACCAGTAGTAATCTACTCGGGAAAGACTTCCAGGTTAAAGATCTTTGACTTTATGTTTAATTGTCTTCACAATTAAGCACAAAGTCGGGGGCTACACCTAATAGGTGCGCCTATTCGGCGCACACTATTCATATATCTTTATGAAGCCCTTCATAGCCTCGCTGCCAGCTGATATGAAGCAGGACTCAGAAGAAGACTTACACGGACAAAGGGTACTTGGGAGCATTGCACTCGGGCAATCTTCACCGTGGAGGATGAGCACTCGGCATCAGCTGTGACTCAACTATGAAGGTCTCAGGGGCTACTGTGGAGGCCATGGGCCCCGGGTACTTCATTACTAGTACATGGGCCACTCGGATAGAGGATGGGCCGAACCATGTAATTAGAGATAAGATAGCATCCGGCAGGCTTTGCCTTATATAATAAGGAAACATAGTCTTAGTCGGATAGGACTCTATCTCTAAGGAGGAAATCCCTTGGCCGTATCCGGCTGGGATCCTTATCATGTATCCCTATCCCCTAGTATATAAAGGGAGGCAGGCCACCCTTCAGGGCAAAGACAACAAGATCACCGATCATCAAACACCTCAGAGGAATAACACCTCAACTGGACGTAGGGTATTACCTCACATCGAGGGCCTGAACCAGTATAAACCTTCTGTGTTCCTCTGCAATCCACCGAATTCATCTTCGCCGTGTAGCCCTATAGTTTTATTGCCGGTGCAAAGCATTGACACTAGGATAAAAGTTGGTAGGTGGAGAATAAACTAGTACAAAAGTTGATACATAGGGAATAAAATACTGCCTCGGAATCACAAAATCACTTATATTTTGGGACAAATTTGAAGGGCAAAATCCCTTATATTTTGGGATGGAGGGAGTACTGATTTGGAGTCCTCAATCGTATCATTACGGATAACGGCACTTAGTTCACGGGCGGTGTCTTTAAGGATTTCTGCGACGAGTTTGGCATAAAGACCTGTTATGCTTCTGTGGCACAACCACGGAGCAATGGGCAAGTGCAGCGCGCAAATGGCATGGTTCTCCAAGGAATCAAGATAAGAGTGTTCGATCGACTACGGCCTTATGCAGGACGATGGGTGCAAGAACCCTCGTCCGTTCGGTGGTCACTCCGTACAACAGTCAGCCAGGCAACAGGGCAATCCCCTTTTTTCCTTGTCTATGGTGCTGAGGCCATGTTACCTATCGAGTTGGAGTTCGGCTCTCAGCGAGTCCGGACCCACAATGAAGACAAATTTAATGAAGACCAACCGGTCAAACTAGATCAGTTGGAAAAAGTAAGGGACATCGTCACGATCTAGTCGGCTAGATACCTACAATGCTTGTGTCATTGTCACAGTCGTCATGTCTGTGGCTGCGCCTTTTCAGTGGGAGATCTTGTAGTACGCAAAATATAGACCAGCAAAGACAAGTATAAATTATCTCACTTATGGGAGGGGCCGTTCATTATTGTTGAGGTGACATGCCCAAGGGCTTACCGATTGAAACATGAAGATGACTCCTTCATCGACAACTCTTGGAATATAGAACAATTACGTCTTTTATATACCTAAGCATTGTATTATATTCAATTCATATATATATATATGAATAAAGTTTTTATACTCTGACTCACTACGCTGATTGTTTCCAACCGAGTAGTGAGTCGGGGGCTACATGATTAATACTATGGCTTTGCTTTATGTCGCTTAAATCCAAGTATTTTTTATCTAAGTCATGAAGTCTTGTAACGATTACACTAGTAGTACCGAGTACAGACCTAACAGGATAAGCGCCTTCCGAGCTGAGTCCTACCACTTGGCACCTACAACTAGTCGAACATGTCTAATGATGGCAAAGATAATATAGACACTCGGCATAACATGCAAAGAAAAATATAAGTCATTTACATACAAAACATTGTTTGTACACATACATGTTCCACATTACATACATAAAGTAATCGAGGATTTGGTCCTTGCAGTTATATTGGGAGATCTTCTGCTATTGACTTAGCTATGCTGTGGACCTTGTTTATTAGAGCAAGTGCCTTCTTTGGAGTTGTGCTGTCTGTGAAGCCCTCACCGATTGACTCGACGTCCACACGGGGGTACAACGACTTGGCCATGGTGAGTGCCTGCGTGATCCCCAATGTCGCATGCTCCTGCGTAAAAGACTTCAAGTCTGCCAGGGCAGCTTGAAATTATCGAAGCACATCAGCAGCAGCAGCGGTTGAGCTCAGGCCAACCTTCTCCGGCTTCATCACATCAAGAACCGCCTTTGCGGCATCGATGAACGACTGCCTGGAGTTTTCCATATGGTGAATTTGCTTCGTAAACGATTCAAACTGCGACTGGATCTTGATTTTGCAGTCTGTCTAGAAGGATGGATTACAAGGTGACAAGGCAAAATAATCCAAGATACACTTGAGAGCAGATACCAGGAGTTGAGTGGCTTACCTTTGAATTCATTTTCGATCTTGGTCTTCATAGTACTGATGTCCTCGAGTTCCTAGGATTGATTGAGTATGGTTTGCTCTCGAACCGTGAAATACTTGAGAAGATGAGGGTTCTGCAGAAGAAGCCAACAAGAAGGACATACTTGAGAAACAACAAAGCTTACCTTGGACAGTGCCCATGAGGTCAAATTTATCATCCCTCAGGGTGTTCACCGCGTCGCGGAGCTAGTTCTCCCTCTCCTTGGCCTTCAGCTGGATCTTGTCCTTCTCTTGCTGTATCTTGGACAGTTGTGTGATTTGAGGAGTAAGCTTCGCCAACGCTTGGCTCAACTTCTCAGACTTGTCGGTGATTTCCTACACAAGACGAAGATTGCCAATTACAACAACAGAAAGTGGTGGCTTGACTATCACTGCCAGGTTTGGATATTTACCTGGAGTTGCCGCGAAGCCTTGATGGTGGCTTCGTACAAGTCGATCCGTTCTTTATTAGCATTCTCCTCATCCAGCACCAGTGTCTCTGCGCTCTTGTCCGTGTTCCTCCAACTGAAAGTCTTGGTAGGATTGTGGGGTGGGGCCTGCAGCCTAGCGATGTAGTCATCGGAGTCTTGGGCCGCCGGTCCACTTCTAGAGGCCGGAGTGAAGGTGGAGTGGGAGCCGCATGCCTTGGATCAGATGGTGGAGCTGTGCCAACTGGCTCCACGGTTTGGTCTTCTCTTCCTCGACTGGGGAGGCAGGCTGGGCGTCCGATCGCCCCGCTTCAGCCCTAGGAGCTGGAGGGGCACTTGGCTTGGCTTGTTGGGCTCTCGCCTCAACCTTAGTCAGGACGGTGTCTGCACTAGGACCTACGGTGGCGACCCCTTGGGGTCTTCGTCGCTTGGCTTCCTGCAAATAGGCATCGTATTCAAACTACTACAACACTTCAAGATTATTGAACACATCGGAAGACGGAGTATCTCTTGGAAGTCTTGAAGCGAATTCCGTGCCCGGCTCGAGGAGATTTGAGCGGCGGCGAGCTCGGGGGCTTGTCGTGGATGGCCTGTTGGCATGGCGTCGGGTGGTGGGCGGTTTGGTTGCTGTGGTGATGGTGGTGTGGCGGTCGGTTGCGGTGTCGGCCTGGTTGGCGCCACAGTCGGCACAGATCATGGAGCAGTCGGTGTGGCAGATGGTGTCGGCGGTGGGGCAGCAATGCTTGTTTCCCTAACCTTACGACCACCTATTGGCCCAGTTGGCACTTGTTTCTTCATTGGATCTTTATTTGGTTGTTTCCCAGCTTGCTTGGAGCTGGGCTCATCAGTGGAGGGGTCAGCTGGACGCTTTTTTGACCCCTAGTAAGCTGGCTGGGAGGTTGGAGCTGAAGTTGGCACGATCCTGCAAGACAGAGCATACGATGTCGACACACTTCATGCAATCTAGTACTTTGATCGACATAAGACACACAATGTTAACAAAATTACTGCTAGAGGCAATTTCTTCAAACTATAAGGTGCTAGGAAATTTTGGGGGTCCAGCGTATCGACCACGCCACTCTTGAAGAACCAGCAGAACATGTCATTAGTCTACTCTGTGGTCATCACTATAGAGCTCTCTCGAGTGGGGCCGTCTTTCCCCTGGTACTCGTAGCTAGGGTGGACACGATCCTTGAGGGGCTGAATCCTTCAGGCGATGAACGCCCGGGCGACCCAGACACCAGTCAGCCCATCTCGCTTCAAGTCCACCAGCAGCTTCAGGAGGACCGGCACTTGTTTCATCTCCTCGTCATTCGGGAGTGCTGTCTAGCTGTCGAGCACTTTCAAGGTGTGGCCGATGAAGGGAGGTTGAGAGGGCTCGGGGTTGGAGCAATAGAACCACTCTAGGTGCCGTCCCTTGAGAGAAGTCTTGAGGGGGAGATTGATATGAACCTTTTTCAGTTCATTGCAAAGCTGAAGACCGGCCCCCTGACTACCTGTTGCCGCTGTTTGTTGGGCTAAGGCTTAAGATGGTAGAAGAAGCGGAAAAGGTTGAAGTGGGGGAGGATGCCGAGGAAAGTTTCTCAAAGAGTGATGAAAATAGAGAGCTGAAGAATGAAATTGGGGTCGAGATGAACAAGCTCAATCTGGTAATAAGCGAGAAGGCCGTGTAAGAAGTCGCAAGAGGGGAGAGCGAGACCTATGTAGAAGAACGATTTGAAGACCACGATTTTGTGGGTCTCCGGAGTGGGGACGGTCTCGCCTTCTGCGGTGTGCCAATTGATGAGCTCCTTCGCAGGCAGCGCTCCTTCTAGCACCAGGTGCGCCAGCCTGGAGGTCAACGAAGTCAAGGTTTGCCATTCCCTGGTGGGCAGCGGAATCGAATCGGAGTGAAATTCGACATTTTTCCTAGATCTGAGGTTTGTGCGGAGGCTTGGTGGATTAGGGAGCGGGGATATGGAAACGGATCTAGAGGGGCTTGAAGATCTGGAGCAGTTTGCTTGGTGGACAGAAACCCTAAGCGAGCTCGGAGTGGAGAGCGCGAGGTTTTTTTGGAAAAAAAGGGGCACATTCTCTAGAAGCCAAAGGGATGTGTGATGTGGGAAAGAAGAGGAATCTTTTCTCTTTCCTAGCTACTTAAAGGGCTACGCTGGGTTAGTTGGCTTGGCCGGCCTATTCAGTAGTGGGCCAAAAGATATGAGTTCTTAAATGGCATATGCTAATTAGGCCGCCAGCCAGTTATGTTAAAATCACAACTCCCGTGCTGTTTTACAAGAACCAAATAAATAATCAGATATACTTCATGCTAAGCTTACAACTGGATGTATATATTCAAGTATTTAGATTATTTTTAGATATTGAGGATATATCCTTATAAGGATCGATGCCTTGTCTTCATTAAAGTTGGAGATGCAGGTATCTCTCGAGTACATTTGATCCATAGTGATAAACACCTTACATGTTTAGCCAAATTTCCATGAGCAAAATTCTAGTCATTAATTGGTTGAAGAGTCCAATTTGTGAGAAACATATCACTCGGGAAAGACTTAAAGTTTAAGATCTTTGACTTTATGTTTAATTGTTTCCCAATTAAGCACAAAGTCAGGGTCTACACCTAATAGGTGCACCTATTCGGCGCACACTATTCATTTATTTACATGAAGCCTTTCATAGCCTTGTTACTAGTTGATAAGAAGCAGGACTTTGGAGAAGAAGCACTCGGACAATGAGTACTCGGGAGCGAAGCACTCGAGAATTTTTCACAATAGAGAATGAGCATTCGGCACAAACTGTGAGTCAACTACGAAGGTCTTAGGGGCTACTGCGGAGGCCATGGGCCCCGGGTACATCAAGGAAGGCAAATGCAACCACTCGGACGGAGGGTGAGCCGACCCAATACAATTAGGCATAGAGTAGGACTCGGTTTCATGTTACCTTGCATGACAAGAAAAGTGATATAATCATAGCCGTACTCTCTATGTACTATTAAGGAATACCTTGAATCGAATCCGACTAGGTTTCCTACTTTGTAATCCTCACCTCTCCAGTATAAAAGGAGAGGTAGGGAGCCCCTTGGGGCATTGACACCTAGCATACAAAATCTCACAGAAGAATACAACGAAAGTAATACACCACAACTGGAGTAGGGTATTACCTCACATCGAAGGCCTGAACCAGTATAATTCCCTGTATTCTTTCGAGTCCATCGAGTTTAGCTCCGACGAATAGCCCCGTATTCAATACAGTCGATATAAAACATCGACAGCTGGGTGGTGTCCTATGCTCCACTATGGATGACAAGTGGGGTCAATGGGGGCTTGGGCCCATTGAAACAGAGCTAGAGTGGAGAGTGGAGGTTAAGTTGATTTCCATATTTGAATTACTTTGGCTCTTTGACTTGTCAATTTGAGTGGGCTACGGTGAGATGAAAATTTGGAGAAAATTACTGGGTGTAGAGCAAGTCATGGTGAATGTTCTGGCAAGGTTGCAGATGCAAAGGAGCTATGTTTTTATTGTGGTAAAATTTGACAGAGGGCTAAGTGATAATGGTTTATTCTAGTTTTTGACTGCTTTGACTAAATTATTTGGGGTATCAATTGAGGTGTTAAAATTATGCCAATTTAACAAAGAGATGCTCATAATTTGTAGTAATTTTGTATTTTTTCAGAATTTTCACACATATAGATTAATTATTAAAATTCTTACGAGCTATTTTAATGTATATGAATGCAAGCATGATTGTACGAAAAAAATCCAAAAACAAGAAAAATAATACCAAAAGATAGAGGGGACCCCATTTCAGTGCTTGTAATGTAAAGTTTTAGTTTTACAAATTTATGGGTGTATTACCTATTGAGCCAAGACTAGTAGAGTAGGCTAGATTTAGGATCCCCTCATACTTTGTACTCGGTGTGATACATTTGATCAAATACATATAAATATGGGTAGGACTATTAACCACCGGGGGCCCAAACCTGTATAAAAATATTTGTCTCCTTCTAACTACGTTTACGCGTATATCCTCATATTAGTCATACTCTAAACCTCCAAATATCGTAGTTGGGGTCTTACCCGTTGACACCAGGTCTTTGCTGAAAAGCACCGGGTCAGAAATTCTGATGTTGTCATTGGAATCTCCGACCCAAAAATTCAATCCAAACAATTAGATGAGTTACATGAATTGTCGGTGTCTGTGCACTAAATATGGATATCCCACAGTCATGCAAATACCTTAGTGGAGTATAATATACAAATTTTTATATGAAAACAAATCCCACAAATATGGATAGAATCCAAAGCAGATAAAGGAGTCTCTAGTAAGGAAAGAAACACAGAGTTCTACTCAGATGCTACCAAGACTGCTCGATTTCGTATTCTAATATGCCTCTCTAGTTCTACTTGGACAAGGGGGCATTTGAGGATATAAATACAATACCCTCCATGGGGAGAGGGACAAGCCAACAGAAGCCATATATGCCAAATCTCATTGAGACATTGGAGGAGCCCGAAGATAGCTAGCCGCCGACCACCATATCCAAGCTCTATGCTAATATACTAGCAGACTAGATTAGGGTTTCTCTACCATACTTTCTACTTATGAGATTAGTATAATGAAAAACACCATCCTCTCGGCCAAACAGGAGTAGCGCTATTTACCTCGAAGGGGTTCGAACCTGTATGAAAATCCTTGTCTCCTTGCATCTTCGTTTGCATCTTCATATTAGTCTTACCCTACGTCCTCAAATACACCACACGTATATACACGGATACTGTGGTCGGGTACCAATCCATCGACAGTCGGATATTCCAAATGATCAGATATTCCGATTACTAGGTCGAATATTCCAATTGAAAATATTGTGTCAATTCGAGCGTCGAGTTTCTTTGAATTTCATATTGTTTGCCGTTGGATATTCTAATATAAGCATCGGAAATTTTGATCATGATTTTAAGCACAAAAAGAGAGTTGAGTTCCTTGGAAAAATGGATAATCCGATGGATCGGATATTTCGATAATGCGTCGGATATACCGATCGCTTTCAACTTAGCTCAATGTGAGACTCAAGTTCTCTAGAAAAAAACAAACTACGATGCGGCGGATATTCTGATAATGTGTTAGATATTACGACCCCAAAAGAACTGAAACTTAGAGAAAATTTTGTCTTTGAGAACTATAGTCTATCCCAATTCATTTGTGTGGCATCCCTTTAGTAGTATGACAGCCTAAACTTCAGGAAATGAAAAAGATACAAGTCACCATCATTTTGATTCCATCTTTTATCAAGTCAAATCATGGGATCGCCTCTTTCAACAATTCCCCAACTAAACTTAAAACACAAACACTTGTAAACTTAATTATTAGTCCTTTTTAATTTCTTGTTATTAATCACCAAAACCAAATTAGGGAACTTGATGTTTCACTAGGGATGAAACAGAACTCATGGTATGAAAGGCACAGTGCGAAATTTTGTGAACACACAACGATTTTTTGCTACTAGAGAAACAGGTGTTGGACACAGAAGTGGATTTTCACCCCGTCGAGGGGACATCTCATCGTGAATGTTTACTTCTTAAATACAATACAGAAGTCATAAAAAAAACCTGAAATTCAAGATTAAACTCAACGTACAAAGCAAGAAAGAAAAAAAAAGATAAAAAGGTGGTGAATAATATAGGCACTGTGTGGGTTGAATATAACCTTCAAAATTTTCAGGATAGTTGATATACATTGCTCTCTCGATTTCAAAAATATAAGCACTTCTAGAGTTTTCACGTGCGAGATAGGTGAAATTAAATGGTGATGACTCTAATTAGTTGAGATATGAAAGTAAATAGAGAAATTAAATATGACATGATTGTGAAGTGTTGAGATGAGAAAAAAAATGCTATATTATCGAATAAATTTTGAATGATAAAAGTTGTTATATTTTAGGACAAAAGAAGTAGCAATTTCATCAATTGTTTTCAGATTTTCATAATTATACTTAATGCATTTTGTAAAAATGAGAGGACATCTGACGTCTCTCGAGGTGTGAAAATGCAATTTTACTCCGACTCAAAGGATCCAAAGTTTATTGCCTGACTGTTTAGCCAGCCAGCAAACGTCAAGACACTAGAAAGCCCCAAATTCCATTTTGTTCACGCATTTACAAACATAACAAAATCAATATATTTTGCAAACCATACATAATACATTTGACAAGACAACACCAGGAAACAAGAACTCTCCCAGGCACATTAGGCCCAAACTCTACAGCAGCCACTTGAGTGACTGCTCTTTGATGCGCTTCTTCACCATCTTTGGAAACTGCATCTTCTCCATCTTTTGCTTCCCGTTCTCAGCATAGGTCTTGCTGGCACCATGTGACATTCTGACATAATTAGAATCTGGTCTATATGGCCCATAAATACTGTGTACATTTGAGTAAGAGTTAAACCAACTTATAAGGTCTTGTCTCTTCAACCATAATACTTTCAGCTTAACCCTTTTACACGAAGTGCCCCTTTCTTATCATTATTTTCGCCGCCGCACCATCTTTCTTTGGGTTGTTGGCAGGCTTCTGATTCTTGACATCCTCATCCTCGTGATTCCAGATCTTGTCCTCCATTTCTATCGTATCATCTTCCTTGCAGCTGAACACAAAGCTTGCCCTTCGGGGGATGTGCACCCAAGTACTTGTCAAATGAAGCCTCCTGCAAGTTCTAGAAAAGGCTATGCAGGCGCAGCGACACGCTCAAATATAGTGTTCGTCAGGAAACGCCCCTGTTCCCCAATCCTAGCATGCCAAAATCTATAGTGGAACAAGTCGACTTGAAGGCTGATCCGGCCGTTCGATCCAAATAATTTCTCCCATTTCTTATTAATCCCCACCATCGATCGCGACGTCTCCAGTTCAGACGCACGGCATGGACGAACCCTAGCATTGAGACCAGCCAAAAAACTGAACCGGAAGGTAGAAGAAAGGCAGCGAGATAGACGGCTTGCTCTCAGCCGCCTAACTGCCAGACGCGAGTAGACGACGGTGGAGTACCGGAGGCAGAGCATGCTGAGATGGGGACGGAAGCTAACCTGGGAACCGGAGCCATCGACCTCGTACGGCAGATTCCAGGGCGACAGGCTCAGCTGGCAGACCCCCTCTGGAGCGACGGCAGGGCCGCCGGAACCGACGACAACGGCGTACGCAGCAGCAGGCGTGGGCGGCGGCGGGAGTTCGCTCGCAGGCGGCGGGGGCGGCGCTTCCGCCTGCCCCTGGGCGGTGAAGTAGGACGAGCCGAGCACTCGCGAGGCTGCCCTGCGGATCCGCATGGGTCGATTCAGTCGTCCAGCAGACGGCGCATCGGCGAGGGGGCGGGATCTGAGGGGCTAGGGTTTGGAGGATTGGGGCGGGAAGGAGGTCAAGGACACGGGGACAAGGGAGCTTGCGTGGATTTATGGCGTTCGCTTGAAAAAAAAATGGCGTCTTCTGCAAGTCCGCCTCGGATGGCCGACGCGTGGACAAGATGCGGATCCAACGGCTCGCTCGGCTCGGTTCGTGTGACGAGGACGCACGCGGCTCCCAGAATCGGAAGCGGCGTGTTGCCGCGCCGCGCCGGCGCGCTGGAGTCGACGGCGGGAGCTCTCAGGCAGTTCCGCCTCCGCGGCGCAACCGCCCGCGTCGGCGTTGTTCTCGCTGCCGCGGAGTTCGTCTTCGTTCACCGAGCCCCACACGAAGCGCCTCAAGGTCTGGCTCCCCCTGCGAGGCGAGGTCCTCCACGACGTCACGCTGGAGCATGCCCACCGTCCATGACCGTGACAGCTGCGACCTGCAAACTCAAGTCACCGAGCAGAGAACGCGAGAGAGTAATCAGTTCTTGTGAACACACAGAACAACAAGATGTTTTGGTCCTGCGTAGAACGTTGCAGCTTTTCTGTTTTTTTACTCATCTTCTTTTATTCTTGCTGATTACAGAAACGTGGGCTCTTTGGCCCTGCATGCGCGGCTGTTGGAATAATTCTGCCCTTTGGTGCGGGCCGAGGCAGAACGTGTGCGTGTGTGGTCAGGCCGCATCCGTCGCGGACGTATGTGCGTCGAGGTTTAGGTGCAGGCTGATCGAGTCCAGAGGCCAAGTCGTTGCCGGTTGAGCGTATGCAGGAGCACGCCATGCGAGAAGGATGGAGACCCGTTCATGCGGAGGAGTATGTGGCTCACGAACGCGTGAAACCAGGTCGTCCAGGCTGCCATGCGTACGTGCGCGTGAAGCTCGCGAAGTGGATGCGTGGGCGCTGCGTCGCCGTGGGTATAAACTGGCCGTGTAGGCTCGTGTTTTAGAGTGCCCCGAGTGTGTCGAATACAGAGAAAAAACTGCCGGCGTTTGTTGCCACAGGCGTTCGTTGCCACATTCTTGTGTCCACTCCAAATTGCTGTTGTGCGCGTGTGTTTGTGAGGTTCGTCCGAGCTTGCCGAGTTTGCCGACGCACCGATCTTGGCCCGAGTTCGCTGCTCGGTTTCCGGCAGAGCGGGTGAGTTCCCGGAAGAGCAGGCGAGCTCCTGGGCGAAGGGCGCGGACACGTTCCGCGGGCGCCGGGCGAGGGCCCGGGCACAGACGCGTGCCCGGACGAGGTCCCGGGTAAGGGCCCGGGCACGCGGGCGCGGGCGCGGTGCGGCGCCAAGTCCCCGGGCAGGCACGGGCGCGGGCACGGTACGGCGCCAACCACGTTCTCTAACGGTGACTGTCATCCCAATCACCAAGAATCATGCCGCGCGACGCGCTTCCGCGTGAACATGCACACGTCGAGCTCCACAAGCACACAACCACAAATCGGCCATACTCCTTGACTCAACAGAAAGAACGAAAAACCAGGGGAGGAGTGGACTACGACTAAGGCAATCACAAGTTTATTCTAACAGACCGCCTCTGCGACGCGTGCGGCAGCACAAGGGCCCTGCAGGGTGTCCATGACCAGCACTGGTTCGCCATCGTCCAGGTGCCGCAGCGCCGGCGCGCGTCGCACCGCAGCTCGCTCCTCCACGTCGATCGAGCAGCGGTTCGTCACCCTGGGTATCGCTGGCTCCGCGCTCCGCGTCGACCCGATGCCCGGAGGGCTCGACTTCTTCTTTGCGTCGCCCACGCCACCCGCTGAACCGCCTCGTCGAATTCGTCTCCTCACTGGAGGTCGTCCGCGTCGACACGTCCAAGCAGCTCGTCTCGCTCGCACGATACAAAGAGAAACAGCTACAAGTTCAAGCACACCTTCGCCGCGGGGCTCTGCCTGGTATGCCGCGAAGACCTCGTCTTCCTGCCCAAGGAGGTGTCCCCCCGTGACTTTGGCGGCCTCAGCAGCGAGGAGACGCAGGCTATGACGAACTCCACTCGCGCTGCTACATGACGAACTACGCGGCAGCGAGGAGACGCAGGCTATGGGGCGTTTGACGCGGCGCAGGAACTGTGTGAGATAGCTCCGTCAACTCCAGCGTGGCCCGAAGCCACCATGGCGGTGAGGCGTGGCCAAGGAATTCAGGGAAGCCCCCCGGCAGACACCATTTCGCCCAAAAATTTAAATTTTTTCAAATTTTTGTGAATTTGGTCAAATTTTATTCAAATTTGGTCAAAATCGATTCAAATTTCAACAAAGTTCGTCTCTAATATTCTAAAATTTCTGAAATTTCGGTGCCCCCGACATAAATACCTAAAACAAAATTGCAAACCCTACCAAGGATAACAATTTTGAAAGGGCTTTTCTTTGGGAGGGGGAGGGGCAATAAATCTAAAAATTGTGGAAAATTTTGGTCCGAAATAATTTGAATCTTGAACAAATTTTGGCCAATTTTGAATATTTTTTTCTAAGCTCACAAAAAAGAAAAAAAAAATGAAAGTTTCGGATGCAACAGTTCCTTTTGTGTGTGTGTGTTTTGGGGACACCTCCATGCTTCGCTGGATACACCATGTCCGCGTGTTCGAGTTGAGCCAAGAGATCTGCGTGCATACTCTGCAAGCACCTAGGCCCTAATTTAGGATTTTGGTGATTAATAACAATATGATGATCGAACTAACCATGTTTGCTAAGTATGAAATAAGTTTGGTTCCCGGTGATTGAATGCGCTACAATAATATATCCACAAAGGAATTAGTACGGCCTTCAGAGAGCAAATTGAATAGAAATGACTTGTGTTGTGCAAGTTTTCCACGTCGAATGAGTTAAGGTGACATGGAGATAGAAAAGGTTTTCTTTTATATCTCTGCTATATCCCAAGAAAGAAAAGTGGAGTTGAGCCATGGGGAACTTTAGATTGCAAATCAACAATTTGTCCAGAAGACTCAACGGACTGGACAGCCCGATGGTGGCCGGATATAGTTCGCCCAGCTACTTGTCTGAATGAATCATGTATTGATCCAAACATACTATGTGTACGTAACAGACTGTTCGGTGTTGATCGGATAGTCTAGCATGATTCATCGAACTATACCGTGTGCTTGTCAGGACCGTACTATGTTTTTGGGCCGGACAATCCGACTGTGTGTCAGTCTATCCGGTGGATGGGCTGTCCAATCAGATCATGTGTTGGTTTGGACCATGTTGTATACACGTATTGGATAGTACAACAATGTGTCAGATCGTCTGGTGGGCGGATCACTTGGCCGGATAGTGTATTTGTCCGGGCCGAGATGATCAATGAATCGGATAGTCTAATTAATGCTGGACAATGCGGTCACACTTTGGACATGACCAAAAGGTTGTATGGACCGGACAATCCTATGTGTGGCCAGATTGTCCAACTAATACATAGGCCGGACAATCCTATCATGGCTAGACTTTCCGTCTCTTTATGGTCCAACAGCTAGTTGTCAATGATAGTTGAAAAAGTTATGTAGGACCATACAGTCCTATCGTGGTCGTACTGTCCGCCTGTCGGAGGATGAAACCTCGACGGCGGGAAGTCAGGAGACTCCCCTTTTGAGATTCGGCCAGGGGAGTAGTTCTCAGGCGAAGCCGGTGTCAGGGTGTAGAAGAAAGATACGCGAAGAAGACGTAGAGGAAGCTGCGGGGTTCGGACCGTCCGAAGCGGGTCCGGACCGTCCGAACCGTGGTGAAGCAGAAGGGTCCGGACCGTCCGGTGCGGGTCCGGACCGTCCGAAGCGTGGTAATCGCACGGGGCGTCCGGGAAGACGATCAACAGTTGCGCACAGAGGAGACGGGAGGATTTATACAGGTTCGGGCCGCCGGAGCGTAAAACCCTACTCTTGTGTGTATGCTATGTGGAGATGATGTGGTTTGCTGTGTACAAGGTGAGCTCAGCACGCGGCCGGAGCCGGAGAAGAAGAGCAGCAGGTTGAGAATGAGCTCGGGTGCTGAGAGCTGGGAGCTAGAGGTCCTCCGTTGAGTCTCCAGTTGGGTCTAGCTAGGGCTTAACCTCCGCCTCCCTCTTTTGCCTGTGGCTTGGTCCTCCTTTTATAGAGCAAGGGGAATTCCACAGTGCCAAGATACATGCTGATAGAGAGAGAGCTACATTAGGGGGCAGGTATGCCACGTCTTGTCGTCCTTGCCCACGCCCGTCTACCGCGCCGCGGTGGTGGAGAACCCACGCCGGGGTAGGTCTGCACGCTGTCACACCGGAGCTGCTGTTGCCCGTCGCAGTGAGCGGATGGAGCGGGAGGACGTGACGGCGCACGCCTCCAAGTCAAAAGGTTCTGACTGTACAATGATTGCACAGTGAAAGAAGCCTCCGTAGTCAAAAAGCTTCTGACTACACAGGGAGTGGGCCCACGGGGGGCCGTCCTGGGAGCTCACGCCTGCTTGAGCGGGCGACAGGTGGGAAGCGTCCCTCCGTGCACGCGCTAGGCTCCGAGCTCCTTGGTGACCGACATGTAGGCCTCGGACCCGTTCTCAACGCCCGGGTCCGAGGCTGCGGGCTTCGGGTCCGGGAGGCGAGACCCGGGACCGAGGCTGGGGGTCCTGGGTACGGGGGCGCGGCCCGAGCACCGGAATACTCCAGCTCCGTGTCCGGGGACGCCTGCCGAGGCTGGTATTGCTGGCCCGGGCCCCGGGGTAGAACCGGGGCCGGGAATGTCCTCGGCGGCGAGGCCCGAGGAGGGAGCGGGCCGTCATTGCGACGCGCCCGGGAAGGTACACCCGGGCCTGGGCGGTGCCCGGGCCCGAGGCACTTAGCATTGTTGGCCGTTACCTGTTTCTGAGCGTAGGCCCCGGGGAAGCCGTCGTGGCCAAAGACCCACGCGTCCCCACAGAATGTGGGACCCGCAGTCCCATTTCGCCGACAGTGGCCCCTGGCACTGTTGCTCGGCCGGGGTCAACCCCGGGCAGGAATAGGGCCACGTCTTGAAGAAAAGAGGGGACGCGGGGTGCACCTGGTTCACCACGGACTGATGGGATATGCGCCCGGGGCCCGGGCTGAAAACATCGAATGAAGTGTTTGAGAAAGGCCGACGGCAGCGGTTGCGATGCCGAGGCAGCAACTTCGCCGCCCGTACTGTTGCCACCGAGTTTCTTCGTGGCGACCGCGGGCCGGAGACCACGGCAGCAGAGGGGCGCGCCGTCCGATTGGAGGCCGCCACCGGATCCACCGCCGACGAGTCCTCCCGCGCCTGGTCCGAGATGGAGGCACGGGGGAAGGAAATATTTTCCCGAGAAGAAAGCGCTCGGGCCCAAGAGGCCGGGCTCGCGACTTAGGGGTGTGAGTTTGGCGTGCGCGTGGAAGTCGCGGCAGTTCGCGTGGGAGTCGCGGTAGTTCGCGTGGAGTCGCGGTAGTTCGCGAGGAAGGCGCGGGAGGCCGTGGTCGAGTCCGCTGCCCCGGAGGCAGGGTTCTTCGACCGCGGCGACCATCTCGTAGAGCTGATGCCTGACGAAGAGGTTGAGGAAGACACCGGTTTCCTTCTGACGCCATGCGCGGGCGCCTTCGGGGCCCGGGGGCCCTCCATGCCCCCGAGCGCTCCTCTTCCGACGTCGCCCGGGGTCCGGTCAGAGGTACACCGGTGACTGTCCCCCGTACGATCAGGGCCTCGCTCGTGCTTGCTTCCAGGGTTTGCCTGTCTTGTACAAAGAGAGACATTTGTATATGTATATGATCATGTTTATATTTTCGTACCTTGGTTTATTGTGTTGTTCGGAGGTTGCTGGTGTTCGGGGGACGGAGCTCGGACTCGCTTCCCTCACGAGCCCGAGTCCGGCATGTGCTCGGGACCCGGGGGCCCTGGCTGTCATGCGGACATGTGTCCGGGACCCGGGGCCCCGGACTGAAATATGGTTTTGATATAAGCCGGGTTCCGAGGGCCCGGGCTTGAATATGGGATGTGAGACGACCTTCCGGAAGCATTCTCGCCTGGGCAGTGCTATCCGGGCTATCGCGCCCTATTCCGGGTGTCACGTTCCTAGGCTTGCACTCGCCTTGGCGAGGCCGCCCTGGTTCAGCACCCTGGTGTTAGGCCCGGGGCACGGATTCGGGAATCCGTGCCTCGGCTCAAATATGTGCCCGGGACCCAGGGGCCCCGGACTGAATAAGGGGCGCGAGACGACCTTCCGGACGCATTCTCGCCGGGGCGGTGCTGTCCAGGCTATCGCGCCCTATTCCGGGTGTCGCGTTCCTAGACTTGCACTCGCCTTGGCGAGGCCATCCTGGTTCGGCACCTCGGTGTCGGGCCCGGGGCACGGATTCGGGAATCTGTGCCTCGGTTCAAACATGCACCCGGGACCAGGGGGCCCCGGACTGTCATGCGGTTTGACGTGGTCGACATATGCCCGGGCACGGGGGCCCGGCTAAGGATTATGGACCATGTCGGGACAACTTCTCCGGAACCCGCTTTTGCTGAAGCGACGCCGTCCGGGTACTTGTGCCCTATGAGGGTCATTCTGGATGCCACGTTCCTAGGTGCGCACTCGCCTTGGCGATGCCGCCCCGGGTCGGGCTCCTCAGAGTCGGGCCTGGGAGGTAAGTCCCAGGCCATATGTTTGTCGGGCGAGGGGCGCTCTACGACGAGCGCCACGCTCGCTGCCTGCGGATTATTATTGGTGCGTGCCCAACCATCAACTCACGTGTCATGACCTGAGGCCACGGCGTGAGGAGCGGGCACGAGCCCCGCTACCGAGGGCAGCGAGGACGCTCTCTGGTTCTGGCCTGTTAGGGGCCATGTTCGGGCTCAGCTTCCCTTGCGAGGGTGCGAGCTCTTGACACCGGGAGAAGATCCTCGACCGGGAGCGGCCTGCCCGGACTCGCGCTCGACAGGACGGCGTGGTCCGGACTATCACACCGGGACCCGGAGGCCCCGGGCTGAGTCGGGACGAGCCGCCCGGACTCGCCATCGCGTCCGATGTGGCCCGGGCAGTCGTACTAGGACAAAGGAAAGGGGAAGACTTCCTCTAATAAAGGAGGAGAGGAGAGATTTTCATTAAACCAAAAGCCAACCAAAGGACCAGAACCGATACAGTCGACGCTTCCCGGGAATGTGGGACGAATCGGGACGATCTCTCCAGGCTTGGCTGTTCCGGGTGCCACGTCCAAGGCTCGCACTCGCCTTGGCAAGGCGGCCTAGGTTCGGGCTTCCCAGAGCTGGGCCGTTGGTCGGCCTGTCCGTTGCCTTCGGCCAGACCGTTCGGCCAGGGATCGGACCATCCAAATCCCCGCACTCGGACCGTCCGAACCGGGGCCGGACCGTCCGAAACGTCCCGACCGGGCTTGGCCTGCTAAGGCTCCTGCCGGATGTACTTGACCTGCTTGGTCAAGCTTTGGACGGCGCAGCACTCCGTGAGGTCGTGCGAATCCGTCTCGTGGACGGCGCACCACTTCTGGGCCGCTGCCGGTGAAGGCGGCGCACGCGCGGCCCTTGGCCGCTCGCCGGTGATGTTGTCCCCGCGGGCGTCGTCGGACCGTGGGGCGCCCGCAAGAGCCAAGGCGAAGCCGTCGGCGGCCGCCTTCTCCTTCTGTCGCTTCCTCCTGTCCCGACGCGCCGCGGAGCGTGAGGACTCACCGTATTCTTCGGGGTCCTCTTCAGGGGCCTCGGGGCGCGGCTCGTTCCACGCCCGGGCCTCCTCCTTGCGGGCGCAGAGATCGGCGAGCTTGAACAGCTCAGCCGTAGTCTGGACGTCGCGGGTGCCCATTTTTTCGAGCATGCGCCTGTCGCGCACACCCGAGCGAAAAGCATGGATGACCGCGTGAGGAGCGATGTGGGAGATGGTATTGTGAACCTGGCTGAAGCGCCGTAGGAAGTGCCTCAGCGTCTCGTCCCTGCCCTGACGTAGGGCATGAAGGTCCGCCTCGGTCCCAGGGCGCGGAAAGGTGCCCTGGAAGTTGGCCACGAACTGGTGGCAGAGGTCCTCCCACGAGTAGACTGATCCCTCGGGGAGGTTCATCACCCAAGAGCGCGCCTGGGCTTTGAGAGCGACGGGGAAGTAGTTCGCCATCACTCGATCATCGCCTCCGGCCGCCAGGATGGCAGTAGTGTATATTTGCAGGAACTCCGTGGGATCCACGGAGCCGTCATACTTCTCCGGCAAGCTGGGCCGGAACCTGGCCGACCAGCGAACCTGCCGGAGGCCTGGGGAGAGCGCCAGGCATCCCGAGCCGCACAGAGCGGGCTCGGGTACCAGATGACGGTTTCTCGTCAGTAGGTTGGAGCTAGAGGCCTGGACCTCGGAACGCGTGGCGGCGTCCGCCCGCCGCTCGCGCTGTCGCTCCATAGTGACCCGGGCGTCCTCGTCGGACCGCCCCTGGTTCAGCCGGTCACGGAGGTCGCCGTGGCCGCTGTTTGCCGGAGTCATGGCGCGTTGCGCCGTGCTCCGGGTTCTGCTTTGACTCGGGGCGGGGGGCCAGCCCGCGCTAGACGTCGCGCGGTCGGCACTCCTGGCCCCTGCGCTGCTGTGGGCAGCGACTTGGCGATGGGCCGCGCCTATGAGGTCGGTGACTTCGTTGAGCCAGCGCCTCTCCCGGCCCCCGCTCCCGTTAAATGCCGGGGGGTGGCGCAGGAGGGCTTCCGCCGCCAGGAGAGCTCCCTGTGGTGACGCTGGCTGGAAGTCGAGGTTGCGGCGCGCTGTGGAGCGGCGCCTCCGCTCACGCCTCAAGGATGAGGCCGTGGCAGACCCGACGGGGCACTTGCCGGTTCCTTCCGAGAGAGAAAGGGCCGACGCCGCACTGCCAGGCCGCCGAGGAGCGAGCTCAACCCGCCTGGTTCGCGCGGCGCGTCTCCTGGAAGACGGGGAGCGCGGTAGGCTTACCACCGGGCTAACGCCACCCGGCGGGGTGAAGTCGCCGGACTCCTCATCAGAGTCCCGCGGACGGTGGCCTCCTGCCATGGAGTGCGTCGATGTTGGAGGCGCCGGCGTAACACCTGAAAAGGAAACTCCCCCTACCTGGCGCGCCAGCTGTCGGAGGATGAAACCTCGACGGCGGGAAGTCAGGAGACCCCCCCCCTTTTGAGATTCGGCTAGGGGAGTAGTTCTCAAGCAAAGCCGGCGTCAGGGTGTAGAAGAAAGATACGCGAAGAAGACGTAGAGGAAGCTGCGGGGTTCGGACCGTCCGAAGCGGGTCCGGACCGTCCGAACCATGGTGAAGCAGAAGGGTCCGGACCGTCCGGTGCGGGTCCGGACCGTCTGAAGCGTGGTAATCGCACGGGGCGTCCGGGAAGACGATCAACAGTTGCGCACAGAGGAGACGGGAGGATTTATACAGGTTCGGGCCGCCGGAGCGTAAAACCCTACTCCTGTGTGTATGCTATGTGGAGATGATGTGGTTTGCTGTGTACAAGGTGAGCTCAGCACGCGGCCAGAGCCGGAGAAGAAGAGCAGTAGGTTGAGAATGAGCTCGGGTGCTGAGAGCTGGGAGCTAGAGGTCCTCCGTTGAGTCTCCAGTTGGGTCTAGCTAGGGCTTAACCTCCGCCTCCCTCTTTTGCCTGTGGCTTGGTCCTCCTTTTATAGAGCAAGGGGAATTCCACAGTGCCAAGATACATGCTGATAGAGAGAGAGCTACATTAGGGGGCAGGTATGCCACGTCTTGTCGTCCTTGCCCACGCCCGTCTACCGCGCCGCGGTGGTGGAGAACCCACGCCGGGGTAGGTCTGCACGCTGTCACACCGGAGCTGCTGTTGCTCGTCGCAGTGAGCGGATGGAGCGGGAGGACGTGACGGCGCACGCCTCCAAGTCAAAAGGTTCTGACTGTACAATGATTGCAGAGTGAAAGAAGCCTCCGTAGTCAAAAAGCTTCTGACTACACAGGGAGTGGGCCCACGGGGGGCCGTCCTGGGAGCTCACACCTGCTTGAGCAGGCGACAGGTGGGAAGCGTCCCTCCGCGCACGCGCTAGGCTCCGAGCTCCTTGGTGACCGACATGTAGGCCCCGGACCCGGTCTCAACGCCTGGGTCCGAGGCTGCGGGCTTCGGGTCCGGGAGGCGAGACCCGGGACCGAGGCTGGGGGTCCTGGGTACGGGGGCGCGGCCCGAGCACCGGAATACTCCAGCTCCGTGTCCGGGGACGCCTGCCGAGGTTGGGATTGCTGGCCCGGGCCCCGGGGTAGAACCGGGGCCAGGAATGTCCTCGGCGGCGAGGCCCGAGGAGGGAGCGGGCCGTCATTGCGACGCGCCCGGGAAGGTACACCCGGGCCCGGGCGGTGCCCGGGCCCGAGGCACTTAGCATTGTTGGCCGTTACCTGTTTCTGAGCGTAGGCCCCGGGGAAGCCGTCGTGGCCGAAGACCCACGCGTCCCCGCAGAATGTGGGACCCGCAGTCCCATTTCGCCAACACCGCCCCTATGCAATTTTTTCCTACACGTTCAATGGCTAGTTTAAGTGGTTGGAGCTATATATACCTCATTGCTTGGACTTTCCACTTGCTTTTGAGTTCCTAAAAACCTTGAGAACCCCGTGGGGGAGTTCTAGAGTGGCATAGATCATTTGTTGATCATTTGGGCAATGATTACAACTAAACTTAGTGGCTAAGTGCAATTCATAGGCCTTGTTTGCATCCACGAACTTGTTCACTTTGTGTTAGTCAAGTTAATTTTCATCTTGTTACTCTTGGCATCTCAGTGTACCTAGAGAGTTGTGGTGGTTATCATGCCTGTGATCTCTCTTGGGGAAGATTGTGGGAGACCCGGATGACGTGTGAAGGACTTGGAGCTCGCCTATCTGGAGTGGAGAAGAGCTTGCACTAAAACACGCTCATGGACTATGTGACCATGAGGGAGAGCGAGACTCTTGTGTATAATTATCCAATGAGGATTAGTGCAGATTGCCGAATTTCCGGTACATCGGGAAAAACTTGTCGTGCTTTGTTTGTTTTCTCTATTGCTCTTCTTTTTAATTGCAACTCTTTACTCCTTGCTTGCAATTTACATTCCAAGACTTGCCATGCTAGTATAGGACTTCCACTAGGTTGCAAAACTTTGGGTCACACTAATTTTGAAGCCTACACACTAGGCTAGTTGTTTTCTTCATGCAATTAAGTTTAAATGTCTAGGCTTAGTGTTTAAAACCATATTCACCCCCCTCTAGGGACGCCTTTGATCCTACATCCTCGTCAGACCTGCCTCGAACCGAGTTGAGCGAGCCATTGAATCCACAAGTTGTCCACACGCCGGCCATCTAGAGTAGGGTTGTAGAGGGTGGCGTTTGCATCCCTGCCACACCAAACCTTTCTCCTCTTTGGAGCTCAGCTTAGTCTCTATTATCTCCTGGCTCCGCTAGTTTTCTTTATTTTTTTCCTTGCTCACTTCAGCTGCTTGTTGTGGTTTGCATGTGTTAGCCGCTATGCATGCTTGTCCTACAAGCTACGTGCAGCCTATCCACTTGTGGGCCATCCGAGACGGGGTGGTAGAAGACAACATTTGTATTCCTGCTACACCAAACTTTTTTCCCTTTTGGAGCTTGGCTTAGTCTCCATTGTCTCCTGGTTCCGCTAGTTTTCTTTATTTTTTCCTCACTCCCTTGAGCTGCTTGTTGTGGTCTGCGTGTTGATCTTCTCTGGCTCACCTTTCTACGCCCCTATGTGTGCTCATCCTATAAGCTACGTGCAGCTTATGCACATGTCAACCATCCGGTACATGCAAACGATTCAGTTTGTGGATGACTCATAAAATATGAACAATTGTATATTTGCCACTCCCCAAACCAAAGTGCCATCCACAAAGTGCTAATTGTTCTTTTGCCGTCCAAATATGAACAATTGATCTAACTGGTCCCACAAATGATGCTTCAGTAGTGCCACCTCTTGCCATCACTCTTGTTACATACCAAACACTAGCCTGCGTTTTGTCATCTTCCATCTCCTTCATTACCATGTCCTCCTCTTGGGCCATGGGCTCTCCGTTCATCTTTTCCTTCATCTTTCTCGTCTCACCACCTTGCTTCTCCTTGTGGGCAGGCTTATGATCCTTCACCTTCTCAGCCTTCTTATGCTTCTGCTTGCAGATCTTGTCATCCTCCTCTATCTCGTCGTCATTGTCGCTGTTGAATGCAAAGCTTGCCCTATGTGGGATGTGCACCAGGTACTTGTCAGACGGATCTTACTGCAAGTTTCCAAAATACAAGCAAGGTGGGATATAAAATGAATTAAGAAAAAACAGACTTTATGTGATGTTCTTGGCATACAATACAAAAGAAAGCACACAGTTTCTTTCCAGCAGACTAACACGCTGAAAAGGTAGGAAAGATCCACAGAACAATCAAATAATACTCTCACAAAGATCTAGTTGGGGAATTCATTTCCGTATATCCCCAGTTTTAGCTGGCCCATGACGCCCAAATCTCCAACATAAGAAGCCCACAGAGCCTACTGTAAGCCCAATGCCACCAGTCAATCCGCCTAACTTCTGTTGTTCCCTACTCACCACTAGGCAACTTGTGCTAAGCATTTATACTAGAGGAAAACGGAATTATTAATAGAGGCATAGCATGCAGAATGGATGGCTGGGGTAGATGGGGATAGAAGCTTACCAAGAGATTGGGATCATCGAGCTTGCGTAGGAGATCCCACAGCGACAGGATCAGCCCACACGCACCCTCTAGAGAGACCACGAGGCCGTATTCACATATGTTGACACATGTGTAATAGGTTTCGGATGGAGATAAGGCTGGAGATAGAAATCGTCCTTATATTAACTCTGTATAGGAAACCTCCACCGACTCCATCTGACTCTGTATTCTATACGCCACATTGGAGGCTATTCCCAACTCATATAAATAGAGATATGTGGCCTCGAGATGAGGTGAGAACACTTCTACAAAGTTTACATGGTATCGGAGCCTATGCGCCACGTCTAGATCACCTCTGGCGATGACATCTTCCTCCAGCGCAGCCACCATGAATCCTCTCTTTGGCCAAGCAACTCCAGAGAAGCTCACGAAGAATAATTTCTCGTTATGGAAGGCACAGGTCCTCCCGGTGATTCTTGGCACATGCCTGGAAGGTTATATTACTGGCGCAACCACAACTCCTGCCGTTGAGATTGAAGTTACAGAAGGCAAGAAGGTCGTCAAGAAATCAAACCCAGCATATGACGCATGGGTCACCACAGACCAGCAGGTTCTTGGGTATTTGTTCTCCTCAATCTCTGTCATGCCCGGAATTTCCATCCAAAATTCCAAACACTTACATGTGTATTTAATCCTCGTCCAGGAATCAGCTGAGGTACACAATAACAAAGTTGATAACAAAGTATAAATCTTTACTTAATAAAATGGCGAATGTATAATTATTATAGAGGCAGATGGAACCTCTCAACCAAATCAAATTCTAAGCAACGGAAATAACTAGCGTAGACGATGACTCCGAACTCCACAGGCAAACTTGACTAGAACTCTTCTTCATCACTATAGAACTCTTCTTCTGATGATTGGGTATTGCAAGGTGAGTATATGGAATACTCAACAAGCCACACAACAAATATGCAAGTGCACAGGGTAACAAAGGATGGCATATAGGGCTAAATTGCATAAACAACATTTAAATAAGCATTTGAGAGAGTAGTAAAACAGTAGAACAATTAAATAGTATTAATCCGACACTGTACAGCCCACCTGGCTACACAGGCCCAAACCATCTCAACCTAGATGTCTCATATCACATTTTAACCATTAATTAATAAATGGGACTAATCATGAAAAACATCATTAAGCTCGCCTATGACCGCGGGCATGGCTATTCAAATAGTTTTACTCTGGCCAGAGATATACAACTTTACCCACAAGACACAACCCCACAACATGTCAGCATGCGCCTTGGCACCACCACGATACCTTCGAAAGGAGTTGTGATATGACTCTTCGCATAACACGCCCAACAGAATGACCACCGGCCAAGTCCCCAGTAGAGGTGGCCCAACCTCTAGGCTAGAGAAACTCTTGGCTCCCAAACATGAAATTATTGTCACTGCCATAGTGGATTTATTGACACTACCACCTATCAACTAAACACACCAAGGTGTCTCCTACTGGGATATGCTACACTACAAGTCCAGCCATTGCCCATGCTGACTTGTGGTTAGTATGATAAATGCTTCACAATAGTAGCTCGTGAACCGGTCCTTAATTATCATGAGCACCGCTAGCAACACTAACCAACTTGGTGCTCACAACCCACCATTTAGTCATATTCTAGATGCCCATTAAAATTAACCATACACGACCTCTGTCGTGAACAACATCATTATTTCATGTGAAACCGCATATGATTAACCACCTTTTAGTGATTCTATAGTTTCTAAGCAGGGCTAAGCAAACCTAGAATTATTCCAGCTAACTAGTACTTAAGCTAGCTAGTCATATTAATCCCATAGGTACAAAGACAAGTAATCAAAACAATGGGCTATAAATAAGAATCAAGGTTTTCCCTTCCCGATGACATTATAAAATAAATACATATTTGAATAAAAACAAGAAGTTAAATCATAGGATCAACATGCTCAAAGGGTTGTGGATTTGAGTGACTTGCCTTGCTACTCTGCAAAGTCTTCCGAACCCTCCTCGGCGTAAACTGACTCTTCTGGAACGTCACAAACCATTGGCAAATAACAAAACAAGCAAAAACAGTACATAAGCACATAGCAACAATACATGTGGATATTTTTAATGGATAGATCTTGATTTTTAAAGAATTTAGAGACTTGAACGACCTCAAACTGAGTTCGTATGAATTAGTTATGATTTTTAGAAGTTTAAACCGATTTAAACCATTTACAGAAATTATTAAAGTAATAATGACGCAATAATGAATAAATTTTGAAAAGAAAAAGGGATTTATTGCTTCATCAGGGGCTGGTCCACCGTAGATCGAGTCCATAGGATCAGTTCACCGAATCCGACAGTTAGGATGGATTGGATCTGGATCCAAAGGCTTAGATGCATCTCGAGCCCGACGCATGGATGCGCGAGACATGGCGCTGATCTGGCAGCCACGGGGGATGGAACGATGACATGGCGGCTGACTGGGCGATGATGTGGATGACTGGCGATGGTGGCAGCTCGAGCGGTGAGGCTCGCCGGCAATCCAAGGCATGGCGGCGGCTGCGGTTTGCACAAAAAGAACGAGCTCGACGAAGCGAACCTACTTCCCGGTCACTCGGCGATGAACGGGTGGCGGATGGTCACCGGTGACGAGAAAAGGCGGCGGCTTCCTTCGGGTTCCCGGTGTCGACAGTGTTCCAGCGGTGGTGGACAGCTACGGGTGAGCGGACGGGGTGCAGCTCCTCCCGGGGAACACGACAGCGGTGACGGCGAGAGGCGGCTGCGACCCGAGCGGTGGCGCGGCACGGCTGGACTAGGCGGCAGCGGTGGCGGAGGGATTTTCTCGTGGCTAGGGTGTTCTTGGGCTAGGTCTAGGGTGGCGGCGTCCGGAGAGGAGGGTAGAGGTTCTTATAGGGTCACCAATTGGAATAGTCCGAGGCAGACAAGGCGGCTATGGCGGCGGCAAACTCGGGCGGCGGTGGACTCCGAGTCAATCTTGAGTTCGGGCTCAATCCCGAACCGTTTCACGCCAGGTTTTGAGGAGAAAGGCAGCGGAGATAGAGGTGTGGATTTCCCCTCAACCAATTTGAAGAGATCACGAGCGGAGCGACCGGATTTTGCGCGGATGGTGGCGGCGGCTCGGGCTCGGTCCCGGCCCAGGGTGAAGACGACCCCGACAGGTGGTCTACCTGTCGGCAGGAAGAGAAAGAGATAAAGAGAGATGGGCCGAGCTGGGCTGCGGGGCGGGGAGGAGAGAGAGGAGGGGTTGGCTAGGACAGATTCAGCCCAGCGGCCAGGGGAAGATTTTTAAAACCTTTTTTAATTTTTTTATTCACTGATTTGGTTTTTGATTTATTAAAAATACCTCCTTAGCTCAAATAATTCCCAGAAAATCTAGGGACTACAAGATTAAATAAGTATATAATAAAATTTTCTCTTGCCTATTTTACATTGAAATTTATTAGGGATTTTTATTAACCACTACTTAAAGCTTTTAAATAATTTCTGAAAAGTGTATTTTCACAGGTATTATTTATTAAATGTTTTTTAGGATGTGACAAACCTAGCCCCCTTAAATAGAATCTCGTTCCCGAGATTCGGAAAGGCTGGCGAAGAGGTGCGCATGGGTGGACTTTAACTCGTCCTCTCGTTCCCAAGTAGCTTCATCCTCGGAGTGATTGCTCCATTGAACCTTGCAAAAATGGGTTACTCGATTCTTGGTTCTCCTTTCACTAGTCTCCAAGATACGAACTGGTTTCTCCACGTAGGTCAGATCTTCTTGGATGTCGATCTGCGCTAGGTTAGCTTCCTCTATAGGCACTCAAAGGCATTTCTTTAACTACGAGACGTGGAACACATCATAAATCCCTGCCATGGCCTGGTGTAATTCCAACTGGTATGCTACCTCACCCTTGTGACTCAAAATTTTATATGGTCCCACAAAGAGTGGTGACAACTTTCCCTTGGTTTGAAAATGATGAATGCCCCGTAGTGGCGTGACTCGAAGGTACACATAATCTCCTTCTTCGAAACTCAGATCCCTTCGACGATTATCAACATAGCTTTTCTGACGAGACTGTGCTACTCGTAATCTTTTGTTGAAGGCAGGCCGCAACCCCTTCGGACCATCCCCCTTTCGGAATGCTCAAGACCGAAGCCACCTAGCGAAGCCCCTTCGGTGGCCTAAGACTGAAGGTATGAAGGCGAAGGGCCCATCTTGAAGGCGAAGGTCGCAGTATGCTTAGCGAAGACAAAGGGCCACGGAAGAAGGCCCTAGGAAGGCCGAAGAGGCGGCCCCGCAAGCAGAACCTTGTGGTGGCCGTCCCAACTAAGGAGAGACGGCCGAAATGGCCGAAGGGCCCATTGAGGGCCCGACCTAGATAAGGGCCTCACTGGCCTGTGTGACCGCCCAATAGCCCATCAAGGAGCCTACAGTCCAGAAAAGACAAAACTACCCATGTAGCTGTCCCTATCAAGGGGCTATGATGTAATACTACTTGTAAATGAAACCCTAGAGCCTGTAGTTGTACTCCTAGGCCTATAAATAGGCACCTAGGCCATTGTAATGACAAGGTTTTTGAGATCAATACAAAGGATTTACTACTACAGTCCACTCTCAATTCCCACTGTTGTTCTTCGACAACATCTTTCTTGTATAATTTTCACCTTTTCCTCAGCTTCCATCAAAATGTCGGTTCCAAAAACTTGACGTTCTCCCGTTTGATCCCATAGGAGTGGGGTGCGACACTTCCGGCCGTACAAGGCTTCATACGGAGCCATCTGGAGACTGGCTTGATAACTATTGTTGTAGAAAAACTCCACATAAGGCAAGCTCTTGTCTCAACTCCCACCGAAGTCTAGGACACAAGCTCTTAGCATATCTTCTAGGATCTGGTTAACACGTTCGTTCTGACCATCCATTTGCGGGTGATAAGCAGTACTAAAGTTTAAACGGGTACCCATCTCCTCCTGGAGTTTCTGCCAGAACTTTGAGGTGAACTGACTACCTCTATCGAATATGATCTTCTTAGGGACACCGTGTAAACACACTATCCGTGCCATATATAATTCTGCTAACTTGCTACCAGAGTAGATAGTCTTGACTACGATGAAGTGAGCCACCTTGGTAAGCCTGTCGACCACTACCCAAATAGAATCATAACCTGAAGAAGTCTTTGGCAATCCGGTGATAAAGTTCATTCCTATTTCTTTCCATTTCCACTCAGGTATCTTCAATGGTTGCAACAATCTTGCTGGCCCCTGATGTTCTGCCTTCACTCGTTGACACACATCATAGACGGCGACGTATTCAGCTATCTCTTGTCTCATACTGGCCCACCAAAACTTTTTCTTAAGATCTTGATACATCTTGGTACTGTCGGAATGGATAGAATACTGAGTGTCGTGAGCTTCTTTGATGATAATATCTTTCAACTCCTTGTTATTCGGCACACATATCCATTCTCCCAACCATACTGTTCCCTGCTCATCTTCAGAGAATCCACTAGCTTTTCCTCTTCTCATGTTCTTCTTGATCTCTTGGATGTCGCGATCATTGACTTGGGCCTCTCTAACTTGGTCTATAAGCGTGGGATGTACCTCCAATGCTGCTATGAAGCCTTTCTTGACAATTCCCAAACTTAACCGCTCGAATTCTACACATAACTCCCAAGGCAACTATCGTCCTTCTGAAGCATTGCAATAACTATTTCTGCTAAGGGCATCTGCCACAACATTGGCCTTGCCTGGATGATAATGGATTTTAATATCATAATCCTTGATTAACTCCAACCATCTTCACTAATGAAGGTTCAAGTCTGGCTGGGTAAATATATACTTCAAACTTTTGTGGTCCGTGTATATCTTCGTACGGTTACCATTAAGGTAGTGACACCATATCTTCAATGCATGAACTACTGTGGCTAATTCCAGATCATGGGTAGGGTAGTTTTTCTCATGTGGTCGTAACTAGCGAGACGCATAAGCGACCACCCTTCCATCTTGCATCAAAACACATCCTAAACCTTGTCGGGACGCGTCACAGTAGACTTGGAAATCTTTTCTAGGATCACACTACAAACTTATACACTACAAACTTATAACCCTTGCGCAACGACGAGAAAATGTTGCAATAGGCCCAATTTGGTTGCAAAAGGTAGTTCTTGCCACCAAATCGTGTTCGTTGCCAATGGTTGCAAAAAGTCACGTTGCAATAAGAACTTGCAACCGTTGGTAGTTTGGCGTTGCAAGAGTTAGCTTTTCTTGCAACCATAGTTGTCCGTTGCCAAGCATGGCAATAGGGCGTTATCGCAACATTCACTGGCGTGGGAATACGAGCACTTGCCACGCTTGTCTTCGTAGCAACAGGTGGTAAATGCAACGAGCAATAGCGTAGCAATAGAATTTTGTTGCCACGCTAGAATTTTGTTGCCTAAGGTGTTGTTGCCATGACCGTTATGCCGTGGCAAGTAAACCATTTGCCACGCAATTTTATTCGTTGCGAGAGAGTATACATTATTGCCACGATCGCTGTGGCGTGGCAAAAGTATCATTTGCCACGCTTTTTTATTCGTTGCAAGATGATATGGTATTGCCACGGTTGTCGTGGCGTGGCAATAGTATCATTTGCCACGCAAATTTAGCCGTTGCGAGATACCGTTCATTATTGCCACGACTGCGGTGCCGTTGTAACAGTATCATTTGCCACGCAATTTTATTCGTTGCGGGAGATTAATTGTTTTTGCAACAATAGTAATGTCGTGGCAATACTATTATTTGCAACGTAAAAAAGTCTGTTGCCATAGAGCATATTGCCACGCATCGCGGCTCGTAGGCATAGCTTTTATTGCAATGCTAGTAACATTTAATTTTGGTTTAATAAATCATCATTGCAAATCAATAAACCATAACAAAAGCAATTGCACTCACATATATTAATTATAATCAATCATTCAATATGTTGCCAAACCATGGAAATAGTAGCTAAAATCATAAACGAGTGCACAGTTCACTCATTATTTGACAACTTTTTAAAAACTTCCTAACATCTATGCAACACTCGAGAGTTTCCTAGCAGCCCAACATGTCATCGCCTCGGCTATGTCCTCACTTGATTATGAGTCTCCCACTGAAACCTTGTCCACCTACTGCCAAAAGAATAAGATTGGGATATTAGAACAATATTAAGTTTACTAATTCTTGCACAAAATGTAACAAGATTCAGATATAACATGGTTCTAATTAATCAAAACTATAGAAACAGTGATGTACATATAATCAGTTTGCTATCAAATTCTCTGAATTTTTAAGGCAGCAGCAGTACAGTTGATTAGAAAAATCATAACTAGAGTTCTAGACAACAAAAAATTATATTCTTTAACAATACGGAAAGCCCATGAAATTCTCTACATCTTTCTAGTTATTTGTTAAATAAGATTCTGCAGTTATCATGGTCGAAAAATACAAACGCCCACTGCTGTTCAGAGCAAGGTCAAAACCTGACCGGCTACTTACAAAATTCATAACTCCCAATTCTCCAGGGCTAAAATCATGACCTTTCATGACGACAAACATCTCTAAACCCTCTACAACTTTGGTACTATTAAGTATCACAAAAAAGATAAATTATTACTCGGAACAATTCACCCAATCAAAACTGCAAAAGCTGCAGTTTTTAGCACGTATGTTAAATGTATTTCCTACATTTCCTAGTTCTACAAGGAAGGTCACGATATTAAAACAATATTAAGTTTACTAATTCTTGCACAAAATGTAAAGAGATTCAGATATAACATGGTTCTAATTAATCAAAACTATGGAAACAGTTATGTACATATAATCAGTTTGCTATCAAATTCTCTGAATTTTTAAGGCAGCAGCAGTACAGTTGATTAGAAAAATCATAACTAGAGTTCTAGACAACGAAAATTTATATTCTTTTACAATATGGAAAGCCCATGAAATTATCTACATCTTTCTAGTTATTTGTTAAATAAGATTCTGCAGTTATTATGGTCAAAAAACACAAACGCCCACTGCTGTTCAGAGCAAGGTCAAAACCTGACCAGCTACTTACAAAATTCATAACTCTCAATTCTCCAGGGCTAAAATCATGACCTTTCATGATGAGAAACATCTCTAAACCCTCTACAACTTTGGTATTATCAAGTATCACAGAAAAGGTAAATTACTACTCGGAACAATTCACCCAATTAAAACTGCACAAGCTGCAGTTTTCAGCACGTATGTTAAATGTATTTTCTACATTTTCTAGTTCTACAAGGAAGGTCACATTTGATAAAATTTCAGCAAATGATGCAAGAATTTAGATTCCAATTAGCTGATAACATATTACAGTAGTTACCTTCCTCCTTTTGGGATTATTTCTTGTTCTATTCATCAGCTGCTGTGAAGTGATATATGTCTTCGGTGCAGCCACATTTGCAGTGTTTTCGTTGAAAAGACTTTTGCTGAGAGCTACAGTACTTTTACTGGAGCGAGTAGGTGCTAGTGCATCTTTTTGTACGGTGACAACGCTTCTAGGCTGAGCCTACAAACATTAAATTGTTTGATCTATTTTAGCTATAGTTCAAGGTACATAGCTCAAGATACATGGAACATAGTGCAATAGTGTCATTACCTCCTGTAACCCATCTTTATTTTCAGTTTCATGTTCACCAGTCCCATCTTTCTCTTGTATGCTTGGTGCAACTTGTATACTGGCATTGTTTTGCGGGGTACTCTACACATACAAATATTGTGGTAAAAGATTAGGCATCATAATCATAAGTTTATTAAGAGGACAAAGGATGAAAAATTATTCTAATACCATATTCATAGTTCCTTCTTTGTGCTGCGCTAGCATATTAAGAAATTCTTGCTTCATTTCTTCTCTTATGTTTATCTTAGCATTTTCCAGCACCTCTTGCATCCTCCTCCTATTTTCTTTTTTCTCCCTTTCCCTTTCTGCAGCTTCTTGCGCAATCTGTTCTTTGAGCTTCTCAACCTCCGCTTCAAAAGCAATGCTCTTCTCCCTAGCTGCAGCTTGAGCACGTGCATGTACTTCAAGGTTCTCTTTCATAAGTTCTCTGTGAGTTCGATACGTAGCCAAATATCCATGTCCATGTAATTTGGATGATTTGATTTGTGTTGTTTCTTTGTAGCATGACTGGAAAATCATGTTCTCCTCAACAGTTGTAATGTTTGTCTATTAGGTTCTAAGCCAATCTCACCAATTTTCATGGCTGTATTTTCCTAAATTAATAACCTAAACTGTTAAGAGTTGCTTGACATAACCAGCAAGCTATAAAAAGGCTTGACGAACATTTACTCCATAATACTGAAGCTGATACAGAATTTGACCATCTGCATGTTTTTGTGTGAGTGGTCCTCCAAAGAAGAAGATCACCTTGGCTCTTCACCAGTTTCTTAGTCTCTCCTAGGATGCCACAATACAATTCAACACACAAGTATTGCATATATACAAGGGGAAGGACTAGATTAGTGTATCCAATGATTACTGCTCAAAGCTACAGTGTGAGAAGTTTTTTTGAACCCATCAGATGCCTGGTTCTTTGCTGCTGACGGTTGGAGGAGTTCTTGGCTGCTAACTTTCTGCAGAATGAAACAAGTGGGTATGTACAATGCAACTAAGGTTGATCAGTTTGTTTGACAAAGTAGATTTTACTAGAACTGACCTTGAATTATCAGATCCAAAAATACAACTAAAGTAGTGCCACTCAAGAAGGTGTATTTCTTCGGGTTTATTTCGTATCTCTCACCATAACTATTATAAGCCCTATATGTGGCACTCAGAGCTGATCGCATCCTTGTACCGCTCCTTGGCAATGTTCCATATTTTCCCTCTTTTCTTTTATCGCTCATCGTCAATGTTGATGAAGTTCCACTAAGCTTGTTTACTATTAAAAAAGCAATCAAATGTTTCCATCACAATTACTTATACGCATCGCACAATAGGATCAAAAATAGTACCATCATACAGTATCTCATCTGCATTTCTTTTTTTGACTTGTTCTTTTATATCCTTCCAACTGTTGTTACTCCAATTAGTGGGGCCCATTTCCTTGTAATAATACAACCTCATCGACAAATGCAGGGTCTTCGGTCCAATGGGATCCCTCCCCTCCACGCCTTTCTGAAAATTTGATTGGGAGTTTTTGAGTGCGTTCCTTAACTCTCTTGTTTGCCTACTGAAATCCTTTAACAGTGCCACGAACCTCTTTTCTTGCGTTGATTGGAGCCATTGTCCTTGCAAAAAAGACATAACAAACTTGAGCTGTTCTAGTTCTCAATTAAGAATATGCGAACCCAATTATTAAAAGTACATGCATGATCACAAACCATTTCCCTCGTCCCTTGCCTTCCTTGCATGGCTTTTGGCCTATTTGAGGGTGGTGTCGCATTGCTTCCATTACTTTCATCGTCTTCGACTATGATACCATCGGTGTCACGTTGCTCAACAAATGCCACTGCACACAAGGTTAAAAGGTTCAGTTTTTAAAAAAATTAGTGTAAAATACAAACTTGGTGAAGAAGTGAAGAAGGAAAATAAATTACAATTTCTGGAATGTCCCCTTTCATTCATCTTAAAAATTCCTTATACGTGTTGACTGTTTGATCCCTAGTGTCATCCTTCAAATCTATTAGTCACCAAAAACATGTAAGATAAGGTGTAGTTTGTATAAAGGTGCTTAAGATTATGAACAATTACGAAAACATATGCGGAAAGAAGATGATATACTTTTGGATTGGTCCCTGTGGTAGTCTTCTTCTTAGCCAGTCCTTGTATGCATCAAAAGGATCATCCATGAAACGGATGCCATCATCTTCTTCCAGCTAACTGCCTTGGTCGCTTGAGGGGTGTTATGCTCGGACTTGCTGTGCTGTCTCTCTCTTGCCTCCTTTGAGAGTAACTAATCTGATTTCTTCTCACTCTCATTGTCTTGTAGCATAATCTCTGCATGTGTTGACATAATCGAGGGCTGAAGAGTAGCTACATCTCTTCCACAACGCTTCTTGTAGTATACAAGTCCCGGACAGCATACCCAAGCTCGGTCCTTAAGAGATGTCAAAGGTTGAGAATTTTATATCAGGCCTTTCACTTTGAACATTTACATACTCCTGATCTGGAAGTCCATTCTGCAATGAAAATAAGAGTCCACATTCTCCCTGCCACTGCATACATACGACAATGGTTGATAAATAAAAAGAATAAAAAAGGTCAAGTATTACCCATTGCAGAATCTTAACTTAAGCAAAAAGATTCAAAGCCCACACTCTCAACATCAGTATTAAACCGAACATTATGAAATAATATGTGACATGTTATGGATGGATATTTCTGTGGAATGGACAAAGACTACAGATGAATTCCTATTATAAAATACAAAAGAGTGTAAAACAATTTAACCATTGTCATGCTCTATGCCTGTACGTTTGCATAGCCTTACCAAATGATTTGGCGATGGATCTTTCATTTGCAAGAAAGATCTATCCCAAATATAAAAATCCAATTAGGTTCACTGCATGAATGTGCAAATCCAAAGTACTAAGATTCATTACTACTCCCTTGTTCAATAGTTCAGTTTATAACAGAAACAAGTAGATACAGAGAGTAAAAATTTGTTTTTCTGCTGTTTGCTTGAGCCAATCGATGTGTGAGGAAAAGGCAAGAACTTGGTACAGTAACAAAGAGAAGATGACCAATGGCACAACCTCGTCGTGGCAACGTCAGGTCACCAGGCAATGGACTTGATACAATCTCGCAAAGAAAGAAGTAGTACTAGCACATATCCTTTCCAATCCGTCGTACAAATACTCTTGTATACTTTCAGGTTTCATTCAGTAGCTTTTGCCTCATTTGACCTAACACGAAAGGTTCATAGCATTGAACCATTACTAAATATTCACAGGGCAATCCACACCCCTCTGCTGCAAATCAATCGACAAGGAAACTGCTTGTGGTGGGAATAAACATGAATCTAATAAACTAGATTAAACCAAACAATGTACCTGGGTTATATTGACAAGGAAACCATGTTCGTCTTCGGTTTCGAGGGTGGTTCAGTATATCGATGTCGATGGGCGCCAAGGTGGTGGCGTCGTTGCTGGCGCTGATTCCCTGCGAAGGAAGCGTCGTTCATGCCGTGTGTAGCGTTGCCGGTGGCGTCCTCGACGGAGGCGCGCTCGGGGGGTGTCCTGGAACAAGGTGGCGTCGGCGGTGGCGCCATGGCCCTCACGGAGTCGGAGGAGGGATTTAGATATAGGTGCCAAACGGGCGGGACCAGGCCGCAGGCCGAGGCCGGGTCCGGCCGGCCCGCTAGGGCGCACGGCCTTGTAGGCACGTGTTCCTGTAGTAGGCCGTGCGTGCCGGCCTGCGTGCCTCCCCCGGCCTAGGCACGGCACGCCGAGGTCTGGGCCGTAGCGTGGCCGCACGGCCGCGTCGGCGGCCCACCTGCTCCGGGTGGGCCGGTCCGCCGACGCCTACCACGCGCATCCGCGTCCTGCTCGCTGCCGTGCTCCTCCGCTCGTCCGCCGCCGCGTCGGTTCGGCACTTGGCTACGCAAACTCGCCTTCGTCTTATGGCCCGTTCGCGCCGCCTCCCGCGCGTCGGCGGTCGTCTTTCTCGTGGCGCTCGGCTCTGCAACGCTGGCTCGGCCTCCTAAGGCTGAAACTTCGCGGTTCGTCCCCCGCCGCTTCCGCGGGCCACCCGGACTCGCGTGCCGCGCCTCGCGTAGCGCCTCCTCAGCCTGGCGGCCCGAGGTGCGCCTTCGGCTCGCCTGCTCTGCGCGAGTCCGACTGGCTGACTGGAGTCAGTGAGAGTGACTGGAGATGAGATGAGTGCAATAGGAAAAGAGCGTTACAATTTAAAAAATTAGAAGGAGTGGTAAGAAATGAATGAATATAAACATTTATTTCTGAGATTGGGTAAAATATGAGGCGAGGCGGTATTTTTTGGATGATAATTAGAGGAGAAATTTTTTATATATTTTTTTTTTTATAACAAGTAAATAGAGATAGAACATTATAGTTTGCTATTTTAATTTCTCTTACAATAGTT
>RYFJ01004148.1:0-33159 GCA_003991445.1 Oryza meyeriana var. granulata | reverse complement strand
AGAGAGAGATTTGATTATACTTATTAGGTCTCAGTAATGAAGAGACTAATAGAGTCTAATCAAATTAATAAGGAAGATTGATGAACCATGAGATGGCATACTAATTAGCCAATTCCTATGGGCTATGGATGGCATGTCATTGGTCTACGGGTGCACAATACAAATTGGTATTGACTGACAGTTGCTTGGGAGTCACCATGGTTATAGGAATTTTTACAAATACTGAGCCGATGTTAATTTTGATGACGATAACTCGGTTGGCTCGATGGTTAAGGGGTGAAGGATAGGGAAATAAGCTGGGTGGTGGCATTATAACACAAGGTGTGATAAAATGTTTCCTGAGGGAGATTTGTATGGAGTTATTTGTGATGGTTGAGATGTAAATTTAAATGGTGCTATTTGGGAGGGCTATCGGATTACGTTGTTACTGGAATGCTATTTTGGAATCTTGAGGGAGAGTTGCTAAGCACTTATGGGAATTCTCAGTTATATCGAGGTTGATAACTCTAAATGGTTGAATGCGGGATTTTTAAATAGTTCAAGCAAGAGCTGTTTGTACATCGTGAAGTGATTCAATTGTATGATATAGATAACATAAATATTTAGAAGTGGAATAGAGATGTAAGAGGGTATATCTAAATTTACAGCAAAGATATGCATGTTTAGGCACATCAGGTATGTTAAGTTTTACAAAATATTCTGGATTGTTTTATCGCACCTAGGCGAATTGTAATTTGGTTGATGGTGTGGTATCGTCTATCGGAGCTTGGACTGGTCTTACTTTGCGCGATGACGCTTGGGACTGCGCCTGCTATTTGGATTCTGTTTTCTATTCTTGTGGCGCGATGAGTGGATTTGTGATCATGTCTTTGCGGATTCTTTAAGTTGCAGAGCTTGGCTGTTTTTCTCCACTGATCTAGTTTAGCTGGGTTTTGAGGGCGGCTGATACATCAGCTTTTTCGATTGAGCGGACAGCGATATTTGTGGTTGAGCAGAATTTTGTTCGGCGCGATGCTATGATTGCTGGTTTGATCAATTGAAATTATGGGATTCTAAATAAGCGAGGAGTCAGGCATGATGAGTTGTAGGGCGATTTTCATTAGAAATCTTGCATATTGGCACATTCTCCAGTCTATTGGGGTTTCCAGTGACGGAATATCAAATGTTGCGCATGTCGCATGAAGGGATGGTTCGTCATCGAGTGGGATTGTCTTCATCAGTCCAGGTATTGGATGTCGAGAGAACAGGGCGGGCTAAGGAATGAATCGGATTGGTGAGTAAACGGATTTGGAGTGAATGAAGTTAACACAATGGTATGGGGATAGTGGCTGCTTGAGATGATAGGCATCAGTGGATAGTAGTTGTCTTTAGAAGCCGACGTCTGAGTGAAGTAGGAGGACGCTCAATTACTTCGGGGCTGGGCACTGGGTTGGAAACTGGGGAGGTCATTCGGCTCACCAAAGTAGGAGTTGGTGAGGTTGAGTTTCGGGCGTGACTAATTGAAATGATTGATAGAAAGCAAAGACAACAATAATGTTAAGATAGGCATACACTGCGGGATGAGGAGTGAGTTTTGCTCGGTGAGGCGGCATGTAACGATTGACAATATTTGCATCTTTTGGGAAGGGAGGATGACTTTTTGCGTTTGGTCCTATTGGGGGACGCCCGGAGGAGAGACGATGGCAGGGGAGCACTATGCCCCAGCGTGTGGATTGAGGGTGTTGATATATGATAGGGCTTGATGTTGTTTGTTGGGTTCTGTGTCACCCGCTGAAGATAAATAAGAGATAGTAATGATCGGGTGATTAGGCTTGGTGTTATTTCATCAGAATGACATGTGGGGTTGAGGTGAGAATAGTATTGGATGGGATTTGAACGTTTTCCTCATTCTGACATGTCCGGGCAAAGTTGTTTGGCAGTGCATGCCTCCATGCGGTGGGGTAAAGAGGTAGAGATTGTAAAACCAGCGAGCATATCTAAAGCACTTATTTATTACCGGGTGAATTTATCAATAGAATAGTGTTGGAGTTCGGCAGGGGAGCTGGTGAAAGACCGATGGTATAGATAAAAAACTCATATGAATGGTTGTTGTGATGGCCTTGAGAGAAGCAGTCGGCAGAAGCAGGGGGTAATGGCGATAGAAATTGTCTTGATTTTTCATCGGCCAAAGCATCAAGAGATTGAATTTGAAAGGCATCTCGAATGATGCTGCATCGTATATGCAAACCAGAGTGTGGCCTCCTGGTGAAACATAGTAGAAACTTGAACCACTGGTTGTGTCGACGGAGTCATTTGCAGCAGGGAGGGTCGATGCAGCTTCGCCACGGAGATACTCGGTGGTGGATGGGTTCCTGTTCTCTGGGTAATCGGCTGGAAGGTTAAGTTCAGGAGGGAGGTCCAGAAATGGCCTTGGAGGTGTAGACATTGAGCCAGTTGCACGAACCACCAAGGACGCATGTGGCCGACTGATTGAATGGCGATAGTTGTTTGCTATTGATGAAGCAGTTGATAGTGGTGGCGCGAGAAGATATTGCCCAAGGTATTTGTTTCTGATCGGCAATGCTTCTGCTAACATTGCATGTTGTGTAGTCGAGCAAGAGTCAGCCACTGAGACAATGTTCCCCACAAATTAGAAAGCTACATGCTCCCGATTGTCATGGCTAGTCAACCTTGTTGTGATTGATATGTATTAGTCCACCACCAATTTCTTGTCTGTAGCTGAGAGTGGGTTGAATCGGAGGTTGAAAGGGTTTGATAAAAACTTATCGTGTTGAGGTAGGTGAGCATAGTTACGTCCATCAGAGTTGGGGTCATCGGCTCGTGTCCAAATAGGAAGGCGTTGAGGGCGTCTGACCAAAAGTACGAAGCCGATGCGAGCAAAGGTTCATTCTTCTCCATCTCGGCTAGGGAAAGGTTGATGCAGTGGCCTATATCTGTTTCTTCCTAGAGGGTTTTCTTTACAGCCGATACTCTGAGGTACCAGTTCTTCCACCTAGGAAGTTTGCTAGGCCAGGATTTGAAACTATTGGTCCAATCGTTAGCTAGGATGGAAGAGTTCTTGAAGGGGATGCGTTGGGTTTCGGCATTGATGAAGTCTGTGGGGTCTTCGCTACCCATGGACATGTAGAAGAATTTGGATGATTGGTGGCCAGAATCAAAATTTGGCTTCTAAGGTCCTACAGTAAACAAGAACACGATGAAGAACGGGTGTAGCAGATTTAATCTATCTAGGTTACAAAGCAGAGAGAGTGATCAGATAAGAGGGTTACCTCTGGGACAGTGGTTGCTGAAGCCATCACGGAAGAAGAGAATGAACGAAGGCGGTGGTTGAGGAAGAAGATCAAGCGGTTCGCTGGGTTCGTCGGAGCTCGTCGGGTCTCGAGGGAAGCGAGAGGGTTCTGGTGATCTGAAAGCGTAAAGAAAGGAGGCTAGGAAGGTGAAGCGGTTTATAGAATGGATGACCGGCGAGAATCGAGGCGTTGGACTGTTTCACATTAAGGAAAGTGGACTACTTTGGGCTGCTCAGTGTGAAGGGCATCCGAAAGCAGATGAGAGAGTTTCGAAGTTTATGGAAAATCCGAATTGGGGGGATGTGTTAACGCAAAATTTGGTATGATTTTTATCAGATTCTTGGTTAAGGAAAAAATCACAGTCAACTAGCGGGAATTAATCGGAGGAAGCCGAGTTTGGGAAGGGATCGTGAAGACAGAGAGGTAGCTAATATTCTATCTATTAATTAGGCAATGTTAGTATTTTTTTGTTTAGGAAACCTGATTCTCGTGTCTGATCGGGTCTTATTAATGTTTTCTTCTGTAATTAGGAATGTGTGTCGTGTCCATAGGATTGTATCAACTCGGGTATAAATACGTATGCCGGGTACTTGTACATCAACAGATAATACATATTTCGGTGCATGCCACCTTTTTGACGGGTTCTTGCCTCTGAGCAAGCTGCATCGGTTAAGTTCGACTCTACGAGAGGGTAAGTCTCGTTACCCTGACTACCGTATCCGCTAGGATTCTCGGTTAGGTCTGATATTCTAGCCGTCTACGTAGTCGCTTACACGATGTATCTATTCTGTCTACGCTTGCATCAGTTAGTTTGATCTCTTAGGCCGAGTGGATATTCACATCACGCGTGCATAGATTTTATCGGTTACTGGGGATAATTTATCATCAGTTTATGCTGCATCAGTTAGGTCTGACTACTAAACTACTGCGATAGTTATTCCTGCTAGGTTGATAGATTTTATGCAAATGTCTTATAGGATGTATAGCGATAAGTTATGTATAGTAATCACGATTGCATTAGATCTATCAGCTCATCGAGGTTCTTTTATCATCATCAGTCTGTGCTGCATTGGTTAAGTCCGACCTATTAGACTAGTGTTAATAATTTTATCCTTCTTAAGCCGATGGGTGTCTATGCAATGTTTTATCGAAGTGTCTAGCCGATTAGTTATCTTTTATTAAATAAAGCGATTGCATTGTTTAATTGTTATTTTGTTTATCTGCGCTGTTATCGCAGTCGGCTAGAGGGTAGTCAATTGATTTATTTATTTTGCCTATTTATGCCATCATCGGCTTCCAGTCGATGTATAAGTGCTTTAGTTCATATCGGCAATCGGCTGATGAAACGAGTCCAAATCGGCTTCCAGCCGATTAGCTCACTGATCTAATATTTCAATTCCCTTGTCAATTGCAGGGTTAAATTGACTGGCATGCCTACGAACCTTAAATTTCGGACCTGCACTGGAGTTAAGCAGATCTCCTAGGCCTTCATGTGTCTAGTGCATTGAACCAGATCATTAGCTCGTTCTCGACACCGCTAGTGATTTTCGGTGTCAATAGCTGTTCGAAAAGGCACCAGGGGGTTCACATACTTGTTCCTCACAGTGGATAAATTCACAAAGTGGATTGACGCAAAACCCATTGCTACCATAACAATAGCACGAGGAAAGGACTTCATCATGAGTATTTTATACCGATTTGGGGTTCCTAACCGCATCATAACGGACAACGGTACTCAGTTCACGGGTGGCGTATTTCAAGATTTCTATGACGATTTTGGCATCAAGATCGGTTATGCTTCTGTGGCACACCCACGAAGTAATGGGTAGGTTGAGCATGCTAATGACATGGTCCTACAAGGTATCAAGGCTAGGGTGTTCGACCGACTACAACCATATGTAGGGTGGTGGGTACAAGAACTCCCATCTATTCTCTGGTCTTTAAGAACCACGGTTAGTCAGGCAACAGGGCAATCCCCTTTCTTCCTAGTCTATGGTGCTGAGGCTATGTTACCAACCGAGTTGGAGTTTCGCTCTCCGCGAGTTTGGGCCCACTCAGAAGACAAATCAAATGAAGCCCGATTAGTCAAAATCTATCAGTTGGAAGAAGCTAGGGACATCGCAATTATCTAGTCGGCAAGGTATCTTCAAGGCCTGCGTCGCTATCATAGTCAAAATGTTCGTGGCCGTGCCTTTTTGGTGGGTGATCTCGTCTTGAGAAAATACAAACCACCAAAGACAGGCATAAACTATCCCCTTTGTGGGAAGGGCCGTTCATTATCGCTTAGGTGATGCGTCCGAGTGCCTACCGACTGAAGACTGAAGACTGAAGACGGTACCCTAGTCAGCAAATCATGGAATATAGAACAGCTACGTCCTTTCTATACCTAAGTCTTGTATTTTCTCTATACATATGTATATAGATTTTTTCTCTGACTCACTACATCGCTTGTTTCAACCGAGTAGTGAGTCAGGGGCTGCATGTATTATGTGTCTTGTAAATAAAATACGAGCTTGCTTTATCTAAGTTATGAAGTTTTACAATGATTATGCTATGTTTGCCTGAGTATAGCTTTTAGAAGTGAACGATTTTTCTAGTTCCTATCAATCTACTCGGCGCAGACTATGTAGTTGGGTAAAGCTAATGATGACTGAGAAAAAGCAAGTACTCAACAACATTGTACAGATATTTACAAATGTCCTTACAAAAGTTATATACACCGACTACATAATTGTTTGTTCTTACATACCTAGGTCCTTGGCTATGGCCTCCGCAGTCAGCATCACCTGGCTGATCAACTCCAGTGCTTCCTCGGGAGTTGTCTCTTCGGGAAAACCTTCACCGATGGCCTCGATATCTATCCTAGGGTAGATCGATTTGGTCATGGCAAGGGTTTGGGCAACACCGACAGCGACACGCTCATCCGAGTACTTTTTCAAGATTCTCAGGGCTTTGCTTAGGTGTGGCTACACTTGGGAGATAGTACTGGAGCTGGTTCCAACATGGTGAGGCTCCATAATGTCAAGGAGCCCTTTCATAGATCCGACGAGGATTTCCCATAACTCCTTGACAACTTTGATCTCCTCTGCAATGGCGTTAAACTAGATCTAGGCATTGGCTTTTGAAGCTGTTCAGATGCATCAACAAGTACACTTGTTAGCCAAAACATGCAGTTGGAGCGACAAGAAAATGGATTAAGGTTACTGTCAGACAGGAGACTTACTAGCATAGTCAGCCTCCACCTTGGCTTTGGCCTTCTCCAATTCGGCTTTGGCCTTCTCCATCTCCTTCAATTTGTTCTCTTGTTGTTTTTTTCTCCTCTACATGGGCCTTTAACTCGGCTTCGAGGGCTGCGAATCAAAACAGTCAAGAACTCGAGATTGCAGTTAGAACTCAACAAGGCAGTCAGGAATCAGCAAAGCTAGAGAGATATACTCGGGATTTACTTAGGAAGATAACACAGAAGACTTACTTCTGATCTTTCTGGCTAGAGCCCACTTTTCATTCCTGAGCTTGTCAACTGCTCCCCTTAGCCATGTTTCCTTCTCTTGGCTAGTCCACTCTAGGTCGTCCCTGGCAACTTGGAGCTGGCTCAGTCGTTGGAGATGGGGGGCGAGCTGGGTCAGGACCTTGTTACTGCTGTTGGCCAGAAAAATCCCTGCCTGTAAGCTTTTCCAGCTAACGTCTTGGATCCGGCATGGTTGTCACATATGCCCGAGTGGATCGATTGTAGAATCTGCTTGCCCTCCTCGGGTGTGACGCAGTGCATGAGGACACCGGATGCACTTCTTCGGTACAGGTCTTCTCCAACTACTAAGAAACATTTGCTTTGATGTTTGATTTCTTCAACTTCGCTACGATCTTCTGGGAGTTCATCGTCCAGGAGGAATTTGAGAACAGGAGTCCACCAATCTTGAGATATGATCAGTACTTCGTCTATTGCTGGGGTAGGTTCATCTCCCGTCTGTTCTGGCACTAGTTTCTTCTTGACTGATGGCTCCATTAGTTGCTCAACAAAGATCCCAGTTGGGACCACTTCTCGCTTGTATCCCAGGTTGGCCAATTCGTCTTGTCGATGTTTTACACTAGCAATAATACTATAGGGCTACTCGGCGAGGGGAAACTCAATGGATTGCAGAGGAACTCAAAGAGATTTATACTGGTTTAGGCCCTCGATGTGAGGTAATACCCTACGTCTAGTTGAGATGTTATTCCTCTGAGGTATTTGTCGATTGATGATCTGGTGATCTCGTGTGCCCCTTGAGGGGCACCCTGCCTCCCCTTATATACTGGGGGACAGGGGTACATGATAAGGATCCCAGCCGGATACGGCCAAGGGATTTCCCTCTTAGAGATAGAGACTTATCCAACTAAGACTGTTTTCCTTATCATATAAGGTAAAGCCTGCCGTGTGCTATCTTATCTCTAATTACATGATTCGGCCCATCCTCTATCCGAGTGGGTCATATGCTGGTGGTGAGGTACCCAGGGCCCATGGCCTCCACAGTAGCCCCTGAGACCTTCATAGTTGAGTCACAGCTGATGCCGAGTGCTCATCCTCCACGGTGAAGTCTTCCCGAGTGCATTGCTCCCGAGTACTCTTTGTCCGAGTGAGTCTTCTTCCCGAGTCTTGCTTCATGTCAGCTGGCAGCGAGGCTATGAAGGGCTTTGTGTAGATATATGAATAGTGTGCACTGAATAGGCGCACCTATTAGGTGTAGCCCCCGACTTTGTGCTTAATTGTGAAGACAATTAAACATAAAGTCAAAGATCTTTAACCTGATAGTCTTTCCTGAGTAGTATACTACTGGTATATGAGACTCTTCGGTATCATGTCAACCAGAATTTAATTTATAGTCTTGCCGAGTAGTATGCCACTCGTATATAGGACTCTTCGACTTCGTGTCAGTCGGAATATGAGTTTATAGTCTTGCCAAGTAGGATGCTACTCGTATATGGGACTCTTCAGCTTCATGTCAGCTGGAAAGGGGGTTTATAGTCTTTCTTGAGTGGCGTCCCACCCAGAAGATAGACTCCTCTGCATCATGTCAGTGGGAATGAGAAATTTATAGTCTCTCCCGGGTAGTGCACCACTCGAGAGTTAGACTCTTCAGCATCATATCGGCTGGAATAATGTTGCTCATAGCAACTAATGGCCACGCATGTAGGTCGAGTACCACTTTATGAAAATAAATCCACGGCGTGGTCAGGTGTTCTCGAGAAAGATACCTGTGATGAGGACATCATGTCTTTAGATACACACTTACAACCTCTTCATGATGAACAAGATGTGCAACCGATCTAAGGACCAATTACTCATGCACGTGCTCGTCAACTTAATCGCCAGGTGAATGCGTTCCTAAGCTTACATGAGAATATTTCTACGAATGGCATGCTATTTAATTCTTGTGATGATTTTATTGTTCTTAGGAACCTGGGAGAAGACCATGGAGAATAGTTCAAGAAACCACATATTGAAGTGAAGACAACAAGTGCAAGTAAACTCCTATTCCAAGACCGTTTCAGTTTTGGGCTGGAGACAACGTCAATTTCAAATGGTCATAACTTTTGATCTAGAAGGAGTTACAGGGCCTACAAGTACTTGTTGGAAAGCTTATGAAGTCTACTTTCAGATGGTTTTAGTTTCACATCAAAACCTCCTGAGCTGTCCAGAATCATCAAAATAAGACATGTAACTCTTCCAGTCCGAGTCTGTTTTGGGCCTTGGGCCTTGTAATTGTGTCGTGGGCTAAACCCATGAGGAGTGCGCCCCTCACAGGGCAAACCCTCACCCTAGGACATCCTAACTCATATATATTCCGCAGCCGCCGCTGTTTAAGTCGGGTTTTGCTCAGATTATTCTGTCCTTGAACAGTTTCGCCGTTTATCGGTTTGTGAGACCCCAACTCGAGAGTATAATCATTCATCTGCATTTGAGTTGCAATCTTTCTTGTTCTTGCTTGTGTTCTTCGATTCGCATGCAGGGATTAGCCTTCGTGGCGAGGTCAACTGAGCAGCGCACGGTTGATAACAAGAGGAGACGTGGTACTGCGATTGCAGGGTTCGGGTCTTGGTGATCAGAAGCCGGATCGTGAGTGTCAAATTTCCACCAAATCGAGAGTTATCTTTGCCTAACGGAAGATCGGACACCCCGTTGCCATCAAGTGGTATCAGAGCGAAGGTTGCCCGTTAGGTATATCTTTTCCATCCTGTTCAATCTTTGTTTTTCCTATACCTAGAGTCCAGAAAAGCCACAAAAGAAGAAAATTGGTAGTCGTAGGTTTTTCCCCTATCCTACAACCGTCACTACAAACTTCTAACCCTTGCGCAACGACGAGAAAACGTTGCAATAGGTCCAATTTGGTTGCAAAAGATAGTTCTTGCTACTAAATCGCGTTCGTTGCCAATGGTTGCAAAAAGTCACGTTGCAATAAGAACTTGCAACCGTTGGTAGTTTGGCGTTGCAAGAGTTAGCTTTTCTTGCAACCATAGCTGTCCGTTGCCAAGCATGGCAATAGGGCGTTATCGCAACATTCACTGGCGTGGCAATACGAGCACTTGCCACGCTCGTTTTCGTAGCAATAGGTGGTAAATGCAACGAGCGATAGCGTAGCAATAGAATTTTGTTGTCTAAGGTGTTGTTGCCATGACCGTTATGTCGTGGCAAGTAAACCATTTGCCACGCAATTTTATTCGTTGCGAGAGAGTATACATTATTGCCACGATCGCTGTGGCGTGGCAAAAGTATCATTTGCCACGCTTTTTTATTCGTTGCAAGAGATGATATGATATTGCCACGGTTGTCGTGGCGTGGCAATAGTATCATTTCGTGGCAATACTATTATTTGCAACGTAAATAAGTCTGTTGCCATAGAGCATATTGCCACGCATCGCGGCTCGTAGGCATAGCTTTTATTGCAACTCTAGTAACATTTAATTTTGGTTTAATAAATCATCATTGCAAATCAATAAACCATAACAAAAACAATTGCACTCACATATATTAATTATAATCAATCATTCAATATGTTGCCAAACCATGGAAATAGTAGCTAAAATTATAAACGAGTGTACAGTTCACTCATTATTTGACAACTTTTTAAAAACTTCTTAACATCTATGCAGCACTCGAGAGTTTCCTAGCAGCCCAACATGTCATCGCCTCGGCTATGTCCTCGCTTGATTATAAGCCTCCCACTGAAACCATGTCCACCTACTGCCAAAAGAATAAGATTAGGATATTAGAACAATATTAAGTTTACTAATTCTTGCACAAAATATAACGAGATTCAGATATAACATGGTTCTAATTAATTAAAACTATGGAAAAAGTGATGTACATATAATCAGTTTGCTATCAAATTCTCTGAATTTTTAAGGCAGCAGCAGTACAGTTGATTAGAAAAATCATAACTAGAGTTCTAGACAACAAAAAAATTATATTCTTTAACAATACGGAAAGCCCATAAAATTCTCTACATCTTTCTAGTTATTTGTTAAATAAGATTCTGCAGTTATCATGGTCGAAAAACACAAACGCCCACTGCTGTTCAGAGCAAGGTCAAAACCTGACTGGCTACTTACAAAATTCATAACTCCCAATTCTCCAGGGCTAAAATCATGACCTTTCATGATGACAAACATCTTTAAACCCTCTACAACTTTGGTATTATCAAGTATCACAGAAAAGGTAAATTACTACTCGGAACAATTCACCCAATCAAAACTGCACAAGCTGCAGTTTTCAGCACGTATGTTAAATGTATTTTCTACATTTTCTAGTTCTACAAGGAAAATCATATTTGATAAAATTTCAGCAAATGATGCAAGAATTTAGATTCCAATTAGCTGATAACATATTGCAGTAGTTACCTTCCTCCTTTTGGGATTATTTCTTGTTCTATTCATCAGCTACTGTGAAGTAATATATGTCTTCGATGCAGCCACATTTGCAGTGTTTTCGTTGAAAAGACTTTTGCTGAGAGCTGCAGTACTTTTACTGGAGCGAGTAGGTGCTGGTGCATCTTTTTGTACGGTGACAACGCTTCCAGGCTGAGTCTATAAACATTAAATTATTTGATCTATTTTAGCTATAGTTCAAGGTACATAGCTCAAGATACATGGAACATAGTGCAATAATGTTATTACCTTCTGTAACCCATCTTCATTTTCAATTTCATGTTCACCAGTCCCATCTTCCTCTTGTATGCTTGGCGCTACTTGTATACTGGCATTGTTTTGCGGGGTACTCTACACATACAAATATTGTGGTAAAAGATTAGGCATCATAATCATAAGTTTATTAAGAGGACAAAGGATGAAAAATTATTCTAATACCATATTCATAGTTCCTTATTTGTGCTGCGCTAGCATATTAAGAAATTCTTGCTTCATTTCTTCTCTTATGTTTATCTTAGCATTTTCCAGCTCCTCTTGCATCCTCCTCCTATTTTCTTCTTTCTCCCTTTCCCTTTCTGCAGCTTCTTGTGCAATCTATTCTTTGAGCTTCTCAACCTCCGCTTCAAAAACAATGCTCTTCTCCCTAGTTGCAGCTTGAGCACGTGCATGTACTTCAAGGTTCTCTTTCATAAGTTCTCTGTGAGTTCGATATGTAGCCAAATATCCATGTCCATGTAATTTGGATGATTTGATTTGTGTTGTTTCTTTGTAGCATGACTGGAAAATCATGTTCTCCTTAACAGTTGTAAGTGTTTGTCTATCAGATTCTAAGCCAGTCTTACCAATTTTCATGGCTGCATTTTCCTAAATTAAATAACAGAACCTGTTAAGAGTTGCTTGACACAATCAGCAGCTATAAAAAAGGCTTGACGAAACATTTACTCACATATACTGAAGCTGATACAGAATTTGACCATCTGCCATATTTTGTGTAAGTGGTCCTCCAAAGAAGAAGATCACTTGGCTCTTCACCAGTTTCTTGGTCTCTCTAGGATGCCACAATACAATTCAATACACAAGTATTGCATCATACAAGAAAAGGACTAGATTAGTGTATCCAATGATTACCTGCTCAAAGCTACACTGTGAGAAGTTTTTTAAACCCATCAGATACCTGGTTCTTTCATCACAATTACTTATACGCATCGCACGAGTAGGAATCAAAAATAGTACACATCATACCAGTATCTCATCTGCAATTTCTTTTTTGACTTGTTCTTTTATATCCTTCCAACTGTTTATTCCAATTAGTGGGGCCCATTTCCTTGTAAATAATACAACCTCATCGACAAATGCACGGGTATTCGGTCCAATGGGACCTCCACGCCTTTCTGAAAATTCGATTGGGAGTTTTTGAGTGCGTTCCTTAACTCTCTTGTTGCCTACTGTAAATCCTTTAACAGTGCCACGACCTCTTTTCTTGCATTGATTGGAGCCATGTCCTTGCAAAAAAGACAATAACAAACTTGAGCTGTTCTAGTTCTCAATTAAGATATACGAACCCAATATTAAAAGTACATGCATGATCACAAACCATTTCCCTCGTCCGTATGTGAGGAAAAGACAAAGAACTTGGTACACTAACAACAGAGAAGATGACCAACGGCACAACCTCGTCCGTGGCAACGTCAGATCAACAGGGCAATAACTTGCCTATAATCTCGCAAAGACAAAGTAGTACTAGCACATATCCTATTCCACCGCTCGTACAAATACTCATTGTAACTTTCAGGTTTTATTCAGTTAGCTTTTGCTCATTTGAGCTGACACGAAAGGTTCATAGCATTGAACCTTACTACAACAATATTCACACAACAATATTCACAGGGCAAATCCACATCCCTCTGCTGCTAATCAATCGACACGACAGGCGTCAGGCTGGCACAAAGCAAGCAGCAGGCTGGCACAAAGCGGCGGCCGGCAGGGAACGGCACACAGGAGAAGGGCGGCACTGGACTTCGGGAAAGGAAAAGCAGTAGGGGCTGGCACAGAGGGATGATGCTCACCTCGGGGCGGCGAAGGACGGCGACGGCTGTAGATGGCAGACCAGAGACGGCAGGCGGCGGCGAGAGGCGCAGAGGACGACGACGAGGTTGACGACGCAGAGGCGGGCGAAGCCAGACGGCGACGAGGAGGGACGGCGACGATGTTGAGCAGCGGTCGTTGGGCGACAACGGTGGAGAGGGGAGTCGGGCTCCGGGTGATGGCGACGTCGACGGCGACGGAGCATGGCGCTGAGGCGGATGTACCGACGACGGCGCCACAGCGACCGGCGGCGGGGACGGCGAGGAGGGGACGGAGAGCTCCTCGGGTTGAAGACGACGGCAGCGCTCCGGTGGCGGAGCCAGGCCGCGGCAGCAGCTTCGGGGATCGGCGCACTGCCTCGGGGCAGTGCGCTGGGCAGCCGGAGGAGACGGCGGCGCGGCGGCAGAGGCAGGGGCAAGGAGCGGCGCGGCAGAGGGCTGGCGGCGCTGCGCGTGGCGTCGCTGGATGGGCACGGTGGCGGCTGGAGGCGCGGCTAGCAGGGGCAGGCGACGGCGCGGCGAGCCAGATGGCGGCGGCTTCGGGTGAGCGGAGAAAACGAGAGAGGTGAGTTCGGGAGAGCTTTTTGAGGGCACGGGGAGGCGGAATCGTGGCCGAGGATGCGGTTTTGGAGCGGGATGGGCGCGGGAATGGCGGCGTCGTGGGGAGAAGGAGACGGGAGGTGGAGGTGACCGGGTCCGGGGCGGCACGGGATTGGCGGCCACGGCGGTTGCCAGCGGAGACTGGGGCGGCGCGGGTTGGCGCAGGCCGGGGGAAAAGCAAGGGAGCAGGCAGAGCAGGCCGGGGCGTAGCCCAGGGCGGCGGCGGCTTCGGCTGGCTGGCGACCAAGCAGAGAGAGAGAGAGAGTCCAAGAAGATGAACAGGAAGGGGAAAAAAAAAGGAAGGGTAAGAAAAAGAAAAGGGGAAGGGAAAATTGGAAGGAAAAGGAAAAGAGAAAAGAAGAGGAAAAGGTAGGGATTTTTGGGGATTTTTTTGGAGATTCCAAATTTAGAATTTAAATTTTAGAATTCCAAGATGTATCAGAAAAACGGAAGTTGGGAATTTGTTTGGAATTTTGGAGGATTGTGAACGTCGGCGTATATATATTTGGAAAAAAAATCGGAGACGTCGAAACACTTTTGGAAATCGAAATATTTCTTTGGAATTAACGAAATTCGCCGGAATTTTTGGGATTCACCAAGTGTAAGAATATTTTGAGAATTCCTGGAATATTGGAAGGAGTTAACAGGAATGTTCTGAAGTCAGGAAAAATCGGGAATATTTACGGAGTCAGGGACTTGAGAAAAAAAGAGGTTATTTTGCGTCGACCGAGAAATTAGGATTTTCAAGGAATATATTTCACGGAGTTTGGGAAACGGAATAAATGAACTTCCAAAATGTGGAAAATATTTTGGGAGTCAAGAACGGAGGGGGAAATAGTTTAGGAAATATACAATCGCTTGAAATATCGGTGTATTTTGGAGAATTAGAACGTCGAGGAGGTTTTAGGGTTTCGGGAGCGACACGAAACCCCAGAAGGAAAAAGGAGTCAGAGTTTATGATGAACGGGGAGATTTCAAAGGACTGAACCGAAACGACCCGAACAGGGGAAAAGACAGGGGTTTTATTACATATTAGATTTATCTAATTATAGAGATGATCTTTGTCCCATTAAAATTAATTCTGGAGCTCCAAAAATTCTGAAAAATTTTTAGAGAGTTTATTAAATCGTGGGAAATTTACCAGAAATAAATGCCACCACGAAACAGATAGAGTTTAATATTACAAATACTTAAACACTTAAAATATTCCGACAAATACCCCGGGAATATAAAAGCGTCCAAGCATTTATTTAAAATTTTCAACTTGGGATTTTTAATATTGAAAATTTCAAAATTTTATTCAAACACGATTTCTCAAACAAAATTTTTCTAGCATATTTTTTTTTGTTTTTTGATTTACCCAAAACAATTTTTAATTAAGGCGATTTTTAGGACGTGATAATATTACACAGCTGCCTCATTAAAAACTCCGTCATGTAAAAACTCAATTTTGAGAAAACCATGACAAAGAAAAAAGAGTACAGCTAAAGGTCAATACTCAAAAATAAAAAAGATTACTCTAGTTCCTCATTTTGTAAGTAAAGATTTTCGAACTGCTCAGCCAAATCTTGGTTCTCCGTGGTGTGTTGGGCACGTTCCTTAGCTAGCTCCCAGTCTTTAACCGCAAGTAGCATTTCTACCACCTCACTGCGGAGATTTCTTCTTCTCTCCTCAATAATTCTTCCGCAAAGACCGAAGGCCGATTCAGATGATACCGTAGATACAGGCACCGTGAACACATCCCGTGCTAGCTTTGAGAGCACGGGATATTGGGTCTTGTGATCATTCCACCATTAAAGAACGTTGAGATTTTCCTGGTTGATCGAGTCGCTGTCCAAGTAGGTGGACAGCTCAAGAGCTTCAAGCAAAGCGTGTGCAGGACTTGCTGCGGCCGAACTTCATCATGTGCCATTAATTCTATCCATTGCTCCTTTCTGAGATTGAGTTAACTCCTCAATTCTTTGTTTCTTCTTATGCTTTTGGGAACAGGATTCATATTTTCTAAATCGATTTGTAGAAGATATGGCTTCAAAAGATGACATGAATAAAATTAAAATTATACAAGCAGTTCTAGACCTTCGTACCAATTAGTACAATACAGATGGATTTTAAAAAAAAACAATACCTGCACTCCGGACGAACGGACGAGCCTACTTGTTGGTGCCTGCTTGCTAGATGAACGTTGAACGGACGAGCGCCGGCCGGAGATGAGATGAACATGGAGCGTCGCCCACGGGCACGGCCCTGCTCGTCGATGAGCAGGAAGGAACTAGGGCACCAAGATGCCGTCACTGCAGGGAATTCAAGGGCCATGACGACTCCGGTTGCAGGGAGGGGGCGCCACGACGACACCAGCTGCAGGGAGGCCGCGACCACTTTGCTGGCTGTAGGGAACGAGGGCCTTGACCACACTGCTCGCAGGGATGGCGCGCGGGGGAAGAGAGGCCGTGACGGGGGGATCAGAAGCCACAACGCACGTGGGAAACAAAGCAGCGACGGGGAAGAGAGAGACCGCGACGTACGTGATAGTAATTAGATTAGATCCTTTTCCAATACATAAATGGGTCTACATTAATTTGTATAGGATACGCTAGCTATTAGAAACAAAAACACATACATGGTCTAATGGTAGGCACCTATCTTCTTAACTCTGTGGTCTCAGGTTCGAAACTTGCTGGTGGTGTTTTTTTTTAATTTTTTATGTAACCATTAAAGTGGAAAACCTTAGGTATTGCAATGATGTAATTTTTCGTTGCTATATGTACAACCTTTTTGCAACGAACGAAACTATTACATACAACGAAACCATAATCGTTGCAACCATAGTGATTGCAACGATTTATTTTTTTTCGTTGCTATATGTACCACTTTTTTGCAACGCAAGCGACTATTATATACAACGAAACATATTCGTTGCGACATAGACGGGCTATTGCAACCATCATATAAAGAGTTGCAATATCACCTTAGTATTGCACCGACAATAAACTTCCCCGCAACGCAAATCAAATCGTGGCAACAGGAATCACTTATTGCAACCATTCAATAATTTGTTGCGATAACACTTACTTTTCGCAACGATCTCCATACTTAGGGCCACGAAACAATCTTCGTGGCAAAAATCCAATCTATCGCAACCAAAAGTGAAAATCGTTGCGATAACAACCCTTGTTGCAACCAAATCTCGCCGTTGCGACAAAAAAGCGTGGCATAAGGGTCAGAAGTTAGTAGTGCGTGTTTAGCCTTTTGCATAATTCTGTTTCAGAGTCCGTAGTGTTGAGTTGGTGTCCTAGGTCGAGTTCGGTTGCTGGCTTAGTTTGTGTTTGAGTCCAGTTCGTGATCCATCCACCGCACCCCTACAAACCCTAGCCACCACCACCATCGTCTCTGTTTTCCCATATACTAGCTATCTTGTGCAAGTGTTGGTCTTTGTGTGTTCTGTTTTAGTGTCATATATCACGTCCTACATCACCATCCACCTCTCCAGTAGCCACCGCCACCATATCATCCCCGTTTTCACCACCTGATTCTGTTTCAGCCTCCACCAAAACACTGATACGGAGGGCCTTCCTTGAAACAGCCATAACTTTCACATACGGAGTCGGAATCAGGCAAATAAATAGTCTACGGACATCTACGAAAAATTTCCCATCCGCTACCCCCTGACTTTGTCAGGTTCACGGAAATCTGTTTTGCAAAATTCAGGCTAGAAGATTGGGTTTTCGCACTCCGAAGTTCTACCACGCTTTTTAAAGCACGCTCGTGTTTTTCCACAGCTCACACCTTATACCAGATTGAGCTGCCACCTTCCTGAGGTTGCTGTTCCTGTGCTCCTAGTTGAGAAAAAAATATTAGAAAAAGAAAAGAAAAAATAAAAAAAAAGGGTGTGAAAGAAAAAAAAAGGAGAGGAGCACATTGGACACACCAGGGAGCCATCTGTGTGCTGTTTTGTGCTGTGTTCTTACCTTGTCCTTACTTCTTTGCTGCTGTCCTTTTATACTTGTTGGTCGCTCTTGTTTTATCACATCTAGTTTAGAACTCGTTTAGGCCAGCAACTAGGACAAGTGCTTGGGACATTTTTTCAGTATTACTATCTGTTATTGAATTGTGTGCCACTAATATTTTTGGCCTCCCAAGCTCCACATATATACTTCTGGTCAGCACGGTCTCGACCCTTGCAATCGCTGGATCACACCCTCAAGGTATCACGAACCAGCCACTGGTTGTACCATTCCTTGCTCGCTAGTCTCAGAACCTTGTAAGAGCTCGGTAAGGTGTTTCCATTTGCGAGTATCCACTATCCTTGCAGAGTAGTAGTTGATAGGGATAACACTTTTTTTGCTGTTTGTTTCCTATTTTCTACTAACCATGGCAGGTGAGGTGAATGATTTCGCTGATTGTGCTTCAAAAGAGGAGATCGTTAAGCTGGATCAGAAGATTGAGGAGAATGTAGCTGCCGTGAATGCTATGCGGGAAGACCTCCAGGCTATCGTGGAGAGCATTACCACCCTCACTAACCACGTCGAGCAACTGGTAGCAAACCGTCAGCCAACACCACCACTTGTTGACGATGACGGAGATAATGAAGAAGAGGAAGCCAACAATAGCGACGCACGTGACACACTTCGTGATGAGCGCCTACGACAACGGCTGCGATTCAACCGGCGAGGTACGGGAGGTATGGGAGGTAACCGCCACCAAGGACGAGGTAACGATGATCCTTTTGCTAAAGTTAAATTTACCTTGCCGTCATTTTCGGGAAAATATGACCCTGAAGCTTATTTGGATTGGGAGATGACCGTAGAGCAAAAATTTAATTCCCATCTAGTTCCTGAAGTCCATAGGGTTAGGCAAGCAACTAGTGAGTTCAAGGATTTTGCCATTATCTGGTGGAATGAGCTAGTTAAATCTGGCCTAGAACCTGACACATGGGATAGACTAAAGCGAGCAATGCGGGGTAGGTTTATTCCTCCATCTTTCAAACGTGATTTGAGAAATAAGTTGCAACGCTTAGACCAAGGAGAAAAATCTATAGAAGATTACTTTCAGGAGCTACAAATAGGAATGTTGCGTTGTGAGGTAGAGGAGGATGAGGAGGATAAGATGGCTCGATTTTATGGGGGGTTGAGACGTCAAATTCAGGACATTATTCAATACAAAGAATACAATTCTCTTAACCGATTGTTCCATCTAGCTATATTAGCTGAACAGGAATTGCAGGGAAGGCAACAATTGAGAAGGAACAATTGGGGAAGCACGTCTACATCGAGGCTGCCCGTTGGGTCCGGAAAAAGTACCTCCACCACTGGCCGGATTGCTACACCCTCCACCACTCGGGCACGATCAGAGACATTGGCGCCAACATCCCGTGCGACCGAGGTGAGTAAGTCTGTTCGTTCGCAGGCACCCGCAAAAAGTGCATCATCGGTTGCTTCCACGGGGCGAACAAGAGACATCCAGTGCTTCAAGTGCAAAGGGATGGGCCATGTGCAACGTGATTGCCCAAATCAGAGAGTCCTCATTGCTACAGATGATGGTGAGTACACTAGTGCTAGTGATGTTGATGATGAATTAGCACATGGCACTAACAATGCAGGTGATGAAGACAAGAGCGATGAGGAAGTGGAGCACATAGGTGCAGAAGATTCAAGCAAGTACCTGAGCATTGTAGCACAACGGGTGCTAAGTGCTCAAATGGAGAAGGCGGAACAAAATCAACGCCACAATTTGTTCCAATCAAGGTTCGTGGTTCATAATAGAGCATGCCGTGTTGTCATTGATAGCGGAAGCTGTAGCAACCTTGCTAGTTCAGATTTGGTTGACAAGCTTGGTTTGCCTACACAACCACATCCATGGCCTTACTCCATCCAATGGTTCAACTCTTATGGTAAGTTGAAGGTGAGTAAAGTTGTGAGAGTGCAATTTTCTGTTGGCAATTACCATGATAGTGCAAATTTTGATGTCGTGCCTATGCAAGCATGTTCTTTGCTTTTGGGTAGACCTTGGGAATATGATAGGGATGTGCTGCACCGTGGTAGAACTAACACGTACACTTTCTCACATAATGGCAAAAAGATTGAGTTGCTACCAATGACCCCTGCTGAAATTTTGAAGGATGATATAGCGCGTGCTGAGATAAAATCTAAGTCTGAAAATCAGCAAGTAGCTAAAGATGTGTTTCCACCTACAGAGAAAAAAGAGCCACCTGCGAGGAAAGACACACTTAAGTTGAAAGGAGTTTCTATGTTAGCTACTAAATCTGAGATTTCTGAGTTAAATGTTAATGAATCTATTTGCTATGCTTTCGTTTGCATGGAAACTTTCTTTACACTTGAGGACTTGCCTCCTTCTTTGCCACTTGCTATACTAACCTTTTGCAGGAGTTTGCTGATGTATTTCCAAGTGAGATACCCCTAGGGCTGCCACCTATGAGAGGAATTGAGCATCAAATTGATTTGATCCCGGGAGCTGCGTTGCCAAACCGTGCGCCGTACAGGACCAATCCCGAGGAGACTAAGGAAATTCAGCGTCAAGTGCAAGACTTGCTTGAAAAAGGGTATGTACGTGAGAGTCTTAGTCCTTGTGCTGTGCCTGTTATTTTGGTGCCTAAGAAAGATGGGTCTTGGCGCATGTGTGTGGATTGTAAAGCCATTAACAACATAACTATTAGATATCGTCATCCTATCCCTAGGTTAGATGATATGCTTGATGAATTAAGTGGCTCTGTTGTGTTCTCTAAAGTAGACTTGCATAGTGGATACCACCAAATTAGAATGAAATTGGGTGATGAATGGAAGACCGCGTTCAAAACTAAATTTGGTTTGTATGAGTGGTTAGTAATGCCTTTTGGTTTGACTAATGCTCCTAGTACTTTTATGCGACTCATGAATGAAGTTTGACGCACTTTCATTGGTAGATTTGTGGTGATTTACTTTGATGATATACTTATTTACAGCAAGTCTCTAGATGAACATAAGGAACATTTACGTGCTGTTTTTAATGCTTTGAGAGATGCACGTTTGTTCGGTAACCTCGCGAAGTGCACTTTTTGCACAGAACAAGGTTTTTTTCTTGGTTATGTTGTGACTCCATAGGGAATTGAAGTTGATGAGACCAAGATAGAAGTGATCAAGAGTTGGCCGACGCCTACATCGGTCACACAAGTGCGGAGCTTTCTTGGGTTAGCTGGATTCTACCGTCGCTTTGTGAGAGATTTTAGCACCATTGCCGCACCCATGAATGAGCTCACAAAGAAAGGCATTCCTTTTCGATGGGGACAAGCACATGAAGACGCCTTCAATTTGCTTAAAGAGAAGTTGACTCATGCACCACTACTCCAACTCCTTGACTTTGGTAAGGTTTTTAAGCTTGAATGTGATGCAAGTGGGATTGGGATTGGAGGTGTGCTTATTCAAGAAGGTAAGCCAGTTGCATACTTTAGTGAGAAATTGTCAGGACCTAGTTTGAACTATTCAACTTATGATAAAGAATTATATGCTTTGGTTCGAACATTAGAGACTTGGCAACATTATCTATGGCCAAAGAAATTTATCATACATTCTGATCATGAGGCTTTGAAACATATTCGAAGTCAAGCTAAATTGAATAAATGACATGCTAAATGGGTAGAATTTATTGAGTCGTTTCCATATATCATTAAGCATAAGAAAGGCAAAGACAATGTGATTGCTGATGCTTTATCTAGGCGCTATACTATGTTATCTCAACTTGATCATAAAATTTTTGGATTGGAGACAATAAAAGAATTATATGCTATTGATTTGGATTTTAAAGAAGCTTATGATCACTGTCGAGCAGGAAGGACATGGAATAAATATGTGTTGAATGAAGGATTGTTATATCGAGCTAACAAATTATGTGTTCCTGCAAGCTCTGTTTGTCTTTTGTTTTTGCAGGAAGCACATGGAGGTGGATTGATGGGACACTTTGGAGTGAAGAAGACGGAGGATGTGCTGGCCACTCACTTCTTTTGGCCGAAAATGCGGCGTGACGTGGAACGATACGTTGCATGATGCAGCACTTGTAACAAAGCTAAGTCCCGTCTTAATCCACATGGTCTATATATGCCTCTACCCGTCCCTAGTGCTCCTTGGGAAGCTATTTCTATGGATTTTGTTTTAGGATTGCCTAGGACAAAGAGGGGGAGGGATAGTGTCTTTGTTGTTGTTGATAGATTTTTTAAAATGGCACATTTCATTCCTTGTCATAAGAGCGACGATGCTACCATAGTTGCTGATTTGTTTTTCAAGGATGTCGTTCGTCTACATGGTATGCCCAATACAATTGTTTCAGATCGAGATACCAAGTTTTTGAGTCATTTTTGGATGACGTTGTGGAGAAAATTGGGGACAAAGTTACTATTTTCTACAACTTGCCACCCCCAATCCGATGGACAAACGGAGGTGGTGAATCGTACTTTGTCCACGATGTTGCGGGCTGTTTTGAAGAATAATCTAATAATGTGGGAAGAATGTCTTCCACATGTGGAGTTCGCCTATAACCGTTCATTGCACTCCATCACAAAGATGAGCCCATTCCAGGTGGTATATGACTTTAACCCTCGCGCTCTAATTGATTTATTGCCTTTACCATTTTCAGAAAAAGTGAATTTTGATGCTAAGACACGGGCTGAATTTGTGCTTAAGTTACATGAGACTACTGTGACATCCTGGCCCAATTAGGATATGGCCCATATGGCCCATGAGTGCGGTGTGCACATGATTAGTACCACCTTGCTAGTTGAACAAGGGTTGAACCAACTTATAAGGCCTTGTCCCTCCAACCATAGTACTTCCGGGTTAACCCTTTTACACGAAGCGAGGACGAAAGTGTAAGTGGGGTGCTATGTGTAAGTGGGCCCACCCGTCGGTTGGGCTGGGCTGTGCGGTTCTGGAGGGCAGGGTGTTACAAATGGTATCAGAGCCGACCCTCGCAGTTGCGCGTATGGGTCAGTGTGCGGGCATATGGCGCATGGCGCATGTGGGCTTGGTGTGAGGCACATGGCATGGCATATGGCGCCGGCACTGGACGTACGGACGTGCGCTAAGAGGGGGCGCGTTCCTGGACATTTGCCTATATGCCTGTGTGGCTATGCGGGTAAGTTGGACTGGCGGGGACGCCAGGTCCTTTGAGGGGGGGTGTGTGTGACATCCTGGCCCAATTAGGATATGGCCCATATGGCCCATGAGTGCGGTGTGCACATGATTAGTACCACCTTGCTAGTTGAACAAGGGTTGAACCAACTTATAAGGCCTTGTCCCTCCAACCATAGTACTTCCGGGTTAACCCTTTTACACGAAGCGAGGACGAAAGTGTAAGTGGGGTGCTATGTGTAAGTGGGCCCACCCGTCGGTTGGGCTGGGCTGTGCGGTTCTGGAGGGCAGGGTGTTACAACTACTAAGAAAAATATTGAGCGTATGAATGCAAAGTATAAACTTGCTGGTAGTCAAGGTAGAAAGGAGCTTATTTTTGAACCCGGTGATTTTGTTTGGTTACACTTAAGAAAGGATAGGTTTCCTACTTTGCACAAGTCAAAATTAATGTCTCGAGCTGCTGGCCCTTTTAAAGTTCTTGTAAAGATAAATGATAATGCATACAAAATTGATTTGCCTACAGATTATGGTGTGAGTGATGGTTTTAATGTTGCTGAGTTGAAGCCTTACTTGGGTGACGAAGATGACCTTGAGTCGAGGACGACTCCAAATCAAGAGGGGGAGGATGATGAGGACATCGTGTCTTTAGATACACACTTACAATCTCTTCATGATGAACAAGATGTGCAACCGATTCAAGGACCAATTACTCGCGCACGTGCCCGTCAACTTAATCGCCAGGTGAATGCGTTCCTAAGTTTACATGAGAATATTTCTACGAATGGCATGCTATTTAATTCTTGTGATTATTTTATTGTTCTTAGGAACCTAGGAGAAGACCATGGAGAATAGCTCAAGAAACCACATATTGAAGTGGAGACAACAAGTGCAAGTAAACTCCTATTCCCGAGACCGATTCAGTTTCGGGCTAGGAGACAGCGTCAATTTTAAACGGCCATAACTTTTAGAAGGAGTTATAGGGCCTACAAGTACTTGTTGGAAAGCTTATGAAGTCTACTTTCAGATGGTTTTGGTTTCACATCAAAATTCCTCCTGAGCTGTCTGGAATTATCAAAACAAGACATATACCTCTTCTAGTCCGAGTCTGTTTTGGGCCTTGGGCCTTGTAATTGTGTCGTGGGCTAAACCCATGGGGAGTGCACCCCTCACAGGGCAAACCCTCACCCTAGGACGTCCTAACTCGTATATATTCCGTAGCCACCGCTGTTTAAGTCGGGGTTTGCTTAGATTATTCTGTCCTTGAACAGTTTCGCCGTTTATCGGTTTGTGAGACCCCAACTCGAGAGTATAATCATTCATCTGCATATGAGTTGCAATCTTTCTTGTTCTTGCTTGTGTTCTTCGATTCGCATGCAGGGATTAGCCTTCGTGGCGAGGTCAACCGGGCAGCGCATGGTTGATAACGAGAGGAGACGTGGTGCTGCGATTGCAGGGTTCGGGTCTTGGTGATCAGAAGCCGGATCGTGAGTGTTGATTCTCCAACAAATAGATAGTTATCTTTACCTAACGGAAGATCGGGCATCCCGTTGCCATCACTTCATAACTGGAGTAAGACAAGCTCGTATATTATTGACAAAACACATATATACCTGCAGCCCCCGACTCACTACTCGGTTGAGACAAGCGGCGTAGTGAGTTAGAAACTGTACACATGAGAAATTATAAAGCTCAGGTATAGAAAGGACGTAGCCGTTCTATATTCCATGAGTTGCTGACAAGGGCACCGTCTTCAGTCTTCAGTCAGTAGGTGCCTGGCCGCGTGACCTCGGCTATAATGAATGGCCCTTCCCAAATTGGGGATAATTTGTGCCTGTCTTTGGTGGTTTGTATTTTTCTCAAGACGAGATCCCCGACCAAAAAGACACGGCCATGGATGTTGCGATTGTGGTAGCGACGCAGGCCTTAAAGATATCTTGCCGACTGGATTGTTGCGATGTCTCTTGCTTTTTCCAACTGATCTAGCTTGACCAATCGGGTATTGTTTGAGACGTCTTCTGAGTAAGCCCGGACTCACGGAGAGCCGAACTATAACTATGTTGGTAGCATAGCCTCAGCACCGTAGACCAACACAGGAGGTGATGTGAGAAATTGTTTGAAGTCTTCAAAGGCTTGTTGGGCGTCCGGAGTCCATTGGAAATTGTTCGCCTTTTTGAGTAGCTTGAAGAAGGGCATACCCTGCTCGCCTAGTCGGGAAATAAATCGGCTGAGTGCGCCATGCAGCCTGTCAGCTTCTGGACGTCCTTCTGGTTAGTCGGGGCAGCCATGTTCATTATGGCATTGACTTTCTCCGGGTTTGCCTCGATGCCATGATGCGAGACGATGAAGCCGAGTAACTTGCCGGATGGCACTCCATAGGCGCATTTTTCCGGGTTCAACTTCATCTTGAATCATCGAAGATTTTGGAAGGTTTCTTCCAGGTCAGTGATGAGGTCTTCTCTGGACTTGGTCTTGATCACCACGTCGTCGACGTAGGCTTCCACGTTGCGTCCGATCTATGTGTGCAGACACCGCTGAATTGCCCTTTGATAGGTTGCTCTAGCATTTTTCAAACCGAACGGCATTGTGATGTAGCAGTATGCTCCAAACGGCGTGATGAAAGATGTCTTTAAGCGGTCTTCCTCCCTCAGGCTGATTTGATGGTATCCTGAGTAGCAGTCGAGAAAGCTAAGTAGGTCACACCCAGCCGTGGAATCTACCACCTGATCTATCCTGGGAAGACCAAATGGGTCTTTGGGGCACGCCTTGTTGAGATCGGTGTAGTCAACGCACATGCGCCATTTACCATTTTTCTTCCGGACCAGAACTGGGTTTGCCAGTCAATCCGGGTGATAGACCTCCTTGATGAACCCGGCTGCGAGGAGCGTGGTGATCTCCTCCCGAATAGCATCCTTGCGGTCTTGAACGAAGCGCCGCAGCCGTTGCTTGACTGGCTTGGCGTCTGTCTTTACATTGAGGGCGTGCTCGATCACCTCCCTTGGTACACCCAGCATGTCGGACGGTTTCCAACGCAAATGTCCTTGTTGGCTTGGAGGAAGGTGACGAGCGCGTCTTCCTATTTGGGGTCGAGTCCGGTCCCGACTAGGGCAGTCTTGGAGGGGTCGGAAGGGTCCAGGGGGATCTTCTGCGTGTCAGAGTCTGCTAAAATTCCTGACTTCGCCGCCTTTTTTGCCGGAACTTGATCTTGCTCGACTTTTGTAGTGGCGGCTTGCCGGATGCTGTCGTGCCCGACTGCCGCCTCTTGTGATTAAGCCAATTCGCAGCTCTTCTTGTCGCAGGTGAAGGCTTGCTTGACATCGCTGCGTAGGGAGAGGACTCCTGCTGGCCCTGGCATCTTGAGCACAATATATGTATAGTGCGGTATCGCCATAAATTTGGCGAGTGTCGGTCATCCGAGTATTGCGTGGTACGCAGTCTCGAAGTTGGCGACCTCGAAGCAGACGTTTTCCGTGTGGAAGTTATCGCACGTGCCGAAGGTTACTGGCAATGTGATCTGCCCGAGTGGAGTTGATGACTGGCTGGGAATTATCCCGTGGAAGGGCGCAGTTCTCGGCCGTAATTCTGAATGAGGAATCTTCATCTCGTCCAAAGTATTTGCGAATAAGATGTTGCGCGCTGCCTCCGTCGATGAGGGTTTTCTTCAGCCTGATATTTCTGACGATCGGGTCCCGGGTGTGAAACCCGATCTGGGTGATCTGCGCGATTGAATGTAATGGCCATCTCTGACCAGTGAAGGTACTGGGGGGTGTCTACCGTAGAGACCGTGTTGATGTCGCGCGCTAATAGCTTCTGTTTGTGCTTGGACTCGTACGTGAGCGGCCCTCCAAAAATGTGATTGAGCTCGGCTTGGGGATCTTGGAAATTATCAGCTGGACCCAAGTCTGGCTTGTCCTTGTCTTTGTCAGTGCCAGACGATGAAGCCTGCTCGGAGGCAAACTTCTTGAGCATGTAGTAGTCTTTGGCTACGTGCTTGCCCTTGGGATGGAAGGGGCATAGCCCACTCATGACTTTCTGGTAATCGTTATTCCATTGGGGCTGCGACCGAGTGCTCTCCATATTGGCCACCTCGTTGTCCGACTTCCGCTTGCGGCTGCCGGACTTATTTTGAGACGGTTCATTGTTGACTTTTGCCTTCTGGTCTTTCTGTCGGGACTCCTTCTTCTCGTCGAGGGCCTCTGCGACCGCTTCAGCCGAGTCGGCATATTTGTTGGCCATGTCGAAAAGAACCCGGACAGAGGGTGGTGGTTTCTGAGTAAATTTTGCCATGAACGGGGCGTCCTTTACTACCTTACGGAAGGCAGCGATGACGGCCTCGTCTCGGATCATTGGGATCTTGTTGCGCTTCTCGGAGAACCTCTTGATAAAATCACGTAGAGACTCGTTCTTCTTCTGGTGTAGTTGATACAAATTGTGGTCGGAAGATGGCCTCTCGTAGGTTCCCTGAAAATTGGCGATGAACCGCTCCCTGAGTTCTCCCCAGGAACTGATCGACTGCCTTGGGAGCCCTGTTAGCCATGTCCTTGCCGAGTCGGCTAGCACGATTGGGAGGTAGTTAGCCATGGCTTTATTGTCGCCCCCAGCAGCTCGAACTGCTAGGGTACACACGGTCAGCCAGGACTCGGGATTTGTTTTGCCGTCATACTTTTCAATTCCTGTTGGCTTAAGCCAGTCGACCAGTCAACGTCCTGTAGCTCCCGAGTGAAAGCTGGAATGCCTTCGTCTTCATGAGGGCTCGGGCTTCGACCATGGCGGTTAAACCACTCGTGATGGAGACCGAAGCGCTCGTTTTCATCCTCTAGTCAGCGGCGCTCGTCTTCGTGCCGTTCATGGCACCGGGCATTGATGTGTGGCGGAGGTCGTGTTGTAGGCGCTCTCGGAGGTCTTGGTTAGGCCGGCGGTCATACTAGTGACGCCGCCGGTTGTCATTGCCGAGTGACGTTTGCCTAGACTCCTCACGTGGCCGACTTGAGCCAGCCAGCCGCCCGACGCCGTGCTGAAGTGGATGAGCCGGCTGCTGGAGATCCCGACCGATTAGTCAGTACCACGGTGTCACCCAACTGCTGTTGTTGTTGCTGGCAGGCAGCGGCCATGATCATCGCCTTAATCTTGGCGATAGTTGGGGTGGCCTGGTGATCAGGCCCGAGCTGAAGCGTGTCCAGCAAGGTTGCAGCGGCCACAACATTCTGTTGTGGCGTGACGAAGACGTCGTGATCGCCGACTTTAGTCTGGAGAATCTACTACTAAGCTGCTCACCCAGCCTTGCGTAGCTCATCATTGCGAGCCTCGCGATCAGCCTCCTCCTGTTGCTCCTCTTGTAGTTGGCGCACCTCGGGTGGTGGTGTTGAAGCCATAAAGGTCTCGCGGGGGAGGAGGAAACTCGCCAGACTGGAGTCCAAACTAGCGTTCGAACCATTATCCGACTTGGAGTCGGACTCCGAGTAGTTTATCAAAGTAAGAACGACCCCAACCTCTTTGGATCCAATCTGAAACGGCACTTGGCCGTGTCCAAACTGAATCGTAGGAGATCGGGTCTATTGCGCGGGATGTAGATCCGCAGCGTCGCCGAATCCGTGCGGGAGATTGACGATCTCCCTCCTTCTTGGTCCAACCCAAGCTGGCTCAAGGCCTAGCGCAAGTCGGACACCGAAGGAAAGAGTTGTCCCAATACTCGACGAAGTGAAGGACTGCCACTGTAGATCGTTGAAGGAGATCGCGGCGTCCTGTGGGCCGACTGGCGCAACATTGGCTGGTTCCTCGGTCGGCTGGATTGGATCTGGTTCGGCCAAGGTGAGGTTGCCGATCTGGTCGGCAACGAAGTCGAGGCTTCCGAAGAAAATTGTGTCTCCAGGGGAGAACTTGTTGTCGTCGACTCTGCTTGTTGGATCCATCGAATTTGTTGATGAAGAAACTCACCGGATGCCCCTACCTGGCGTGCCAACTGTCGACGTTTTACACCGGCAATAAAACTATAGGGCTACTTGGCGAGGGGAAACTCAATGGATTGCAGAGGAACTCAAAGAGATTTATACTGGTTCAGGCCCTCGATGTGAGGTAATACCCTACGTCCAGTTGAGATGTTATTCCTCTGAGGTGTTTGTCGATTGATGATCTGGTGATCTCGTGTGCCCTTGAGGGGGCGCCCTGCCTCCCCTTATATACTGCAGGACAGGAGTACATGATAAGGATCCCAGCTGGATATAGCCAAGGGATTTCCCTCTTAGAGATAGAAACTTATCCGACTAAGACTGTTTTCCTTATCATACAAGGTAAAGCCTGCCGGGTGCTATCTTATCTCTAATTACATGATTCGGCCCATCCACTATCCAAGTGGGTCATGTGCTGGTGGTGAGGTACCCAGGGCCTATGGCCTCCACACGTCTGCAGCATCGTTGTATTGTCGTAATACGTGTTATCTCTAGCCCGTCGAACTTGTTTTCCAACTTTTCGACCTCCTGACAATACGCCGCCATAGTATCGTCGAGACATGTCCAGTCTTTCATGACTTGGTTCACCACGAGTTGAGAGTTTCCACGCACAACTAGTCGGCGGATGCTGAGTGATATAACAATGCGGAGCTCGTGGATGAGTGCCTCATACTCGGCGACATTGTGGGAAGGCGGGAAGTGGATTTGGAGAACGTACTTGAGTTTTTCACCAGTGGGTGACGTCAGTACGATGCCGGCCCCGGTGCCGCTGATCCGTAGGGAACCGTCAAAGTACATTGTCCAGTACTCTAGCTTGTCTGTTGTTGTAGTCGTCTGAACTTCTGTCCACTCGGCCACAAAGTCAGCTAGAGCTCGTGATTTGATTGCCGTCCGTGGCTAAAAGGTGATGTCGAACGCCATCAAGTCGAGCACCCATTTAGCGATTTGGCCGATGGCCTCGCGGTTATGCAGGATGTCCCCAAGTGGATACAATGTGACCACCGTGACTTGATCCAACTGAAAATAGTGTACCAGCTTCCGGACAGTGATGAGTAGGCCGTATAGCAGCTTCTGGACTTGAGGATATCTTATCTTTGAGTCAGCTAGGACCTCGCTGACAAAGTAGACTGGCCTTTGTATTTTCTGTATGTGACCCGGCTTAGATCTCTCGACCACCAACACCGTGCTGACTACCTGAGTGGTTGCCGCAAGATATAGCATTAATGGCTCTTGGGGCATAGGTGATGCCAGCACTGGTGGTGATGTGAGAAATTTCATGAAGTCTTCGAAGGCTTACTGGGCTTCGGGAGTCCATTGAAATTATCTACTTTCTTCAGTAATTTGAAGAAGGGCATGCCCCGTTCGTCTAGTTGGGAGATAAATCGGCTGAGTGCTGCCATGCAGCCTGTTAACTTCTAGACGTCCTTCTAGTAAGTCGGGGGTGCAATGTTCATGATTGCATTGATTTTCTCTGGATTGGCCTCGATGCGTTGATGCGATATAATGAAGAACGAGTACTTGCCATAAATTTAAATAAAAAAAAAAAAAAAAGATGGCACACCAAAGGTGCACTTTTCTGGGTTCAACTTCATCTTGAATCTTCAAAGATTTTGGAAGGTTTTCTCCAAGTCAGCGATGAGGTCTTCTTTGGACTTTGTTTTGATCACCACGTCATCGACGTACACCTCCACGTTGTGCCCGATCTGAGTGTGCAAACACCACTGAATTGCTCGTTGATACGTTGCTCTAGTGTTTTTCAAACCGAACGGCATAGTGATGTAGCAGTATGCACCAAATGGCGTGATGAAAGGCGTCTTTAGGTAGTCCTCCTCCTTCAGGCTGATTTGATGGTATCCCGAGTAACAATCGAGAAAGCTGAGAAGTTCACACCCCGCAGTTGAGTCCACCACCTTATCTATTCTCGGTAGACCAAATGGGTCTTTGGGGCACGCCTTGTTCAAGTTGGTGTAGTCGACGCACATGCGCCATTTACCATTCTTCTTCAGGACCAGGACTGGGTTGGCCAGCCAATCTAGGTGATAGACCTCCTTGATGAACCCGACTGTGAGGAGCTTGGTTATCTCCTCCCAAATAGCATCTTTGCGGTCCTGTGCGAAGCGCCGTAGCCGTTGTTTAACTGGCTTGGCGTCTGTCTTGACATTGAGGGCGTGCTCAATCACCTCCCTTGGTACATCAGGCATGTCGGAAGGTTTCCAAGCGAAAATATCCCTATTCTCCTGGAGGAAGGTGACGAGCGCGTATTCCTATTTGGGGTCGAGTCCGGTCCCGACTAGAGTAGTCTTGGAGGGGTCGGAAGGGTCCAGGGGATCTTCTTCGTGTCAGAGTCCGCTGAAATTCTTGACTTTGCTACTTTTTTGCTGGAACTTGATTGTCCTTGATTTCGGTTGCAGCGGCTTGCTGAATGCTGATGCGTCCGATTGCCGCTTCTTGACACTGAGCCAACTCACAGCTCTCTTTGTCGCAGGTGAAGGCTTGCTTGACGTCTCTGCGAAGGGAGAGAACTCTGGCTGGCCCAGGCATCTTGAGCACCATGTCGATATAGTGCGGCGCTACCATGAATTTGGCTAGCGCCGGCCATCCGAGTATCGCGTGGTACGCAGTCTCGAAGTTAGCGACCTCGAAGCAGATATTTTTTGTGAGGGGTGTTCAAGACAGCCCCGGGAAATTTATCCCGTGGAAGGGCACCGTACTTGTCGATATTTTACACCAGCAATAGAACTATAGGGCTACTCGGCAAGGGAAAACTCGGTGGATTGCAGAGGAATGCAAAGAGATTATACTGGTTGAGGCCCTCGATGTGAGGTAATACCCTACGTCCAGTTGTAGTGTTATTCCTCTGAGGAGTTATGTCGATCAATGATCTTCTGTGTTGTTCGTTGCCCTCAGGGGGTGCCCTGCCTCCCCTTATATACTAGGGGGCCGGGGTACAGGATAGGAATCCCAGCCGGATATGGCCAAGGGATTTCCTTCTTAGAGATAGATCTTACCCGGCTAAGACTGTACATTCCTTATTATACAAGGCAAAGCCTACCAGGTGCTATTATATCTCTAACTACAAGACTCGGCCCATCCTCTATCCGAGTGGCCCATTATGGCTTGTGATGAGTACCCGGGGCCCATGGCTCTCCACAATAGCCCCCTGAGCCTTCAGAGTTGATCACAGCCGATGCCGAGTAGCTCGTCCCCACGTGAAGATTGCCCGAGTGCATTGCTCCCGAGTTACTCTTTGTTTCGCAGTGCTTCCTTCTTTCCGAGTCTTGCTTCATGTTCAGCTGCAGCGAGGCTATGAAGGGCTTTTATGTAAATGTATGAATAGTGTCGCGCCGAATAAGCACACCTATTAGGGTAGCCCCGACTGTTGTGCTTAATTGTTGAAGACAATTAAACATTAAAGTCAAAGATCTTAACTTGCAGTCTTCCTGAGTAGATATACTCCTGTATATGAGACTCTTCGGTATCATGTCAACCGCGAATATGGATTTATTAGTCTTGCCGAGTAGACCGTGCCACTCGTATATGGACTCTTCAGCTTCATGTTCAGCTGGAATAGGGGCGTTTATAGTCTCTCCCGAAGTGCATCCCCACTCGAGAAGTCTTAGACTCCTCAGTTGTCATTTCAGCCTAGAAAAGATATTTATAGTCTCTCCCGCGAGTAGCTGCACTACTCGAAAATTAGACTTCAGCGTCATGTTCGACTACGAAGGAATGTGCTCATAGGCAACTAGTGGCCAAGCAGTGTAGGCCAAGTACCACTTGTATGAAAAAAAATCCATTGCATGGTTAGGTAGTTACTCGAGAAAGATACCCTGCATTCTCAATTTAATGAAGATCAGCTGTGATCCTTATAAAAGGATATATCCTCAATACCTAGTGGAAAAAACAGATTACCCAAACATATAGTTTAGCAATTAAGGCCTCTCATGAAGCATATTATTAGTTACCTTCATTGGTTCCTATTGGTTTAGCCACCAGCACCTGCATTTTAACACAGACCCGCGGACGATCCATATATGAGCATGCTACTGTAGAAACTCATATCTTGGTGGCTCTGTGCCGACTGTTTAGGCCCAAGCCCATTTAGTCGGCACAGGCTCTATAAAAGACAGGGGAGAGAGAAAAAGAATTCCTTCATCCTTCCCCAAAGTGACCAATCGTTTCGTTCTTCCGCCTCCGCGCTCAAATTTTCACCTTCGCTTTGCTAGGGCTTCGA